>JAOTRH010476650.1:0-13821 GCA_034768845.1 Heliamphora exappendiculata
TTTGTTTTTAACAGAAGTATTGTGCACCACTGTTCCTTTATGCATAAATGTTGTGGTGAAGAAGAAATGTTGCGGAAATGTTTCAGTGATGAAGAAGCAAAAATGGTGGGATATTGCTGCAGAAATGTCTCCATTGACGCAAAAATGATGCGGTGAAGAAGAAGCGTGGTTCCCACGCTCGAGCTGAAAGTGGGTTAGGGAAAATTTATGTTTTTCTTGGGTAGTGGGATTTTGCTTTTGAGTAGTGTTTTGGCAGAGCTGAGCCTAGCTGCCCACGATTTTGGGAAGAGCAGTCTTGAAAATTGCATTTTCTCTGCAGATTTGTTCAAAACCTCCGTGGTTTCTTAAACTATGGGCTGGTTTGAACATGTGCGCCTTGTTAATCCGTTGGACCCGTGGACACCATTTATAGCGCGCCAGTTGAGCGGTATTCATATACAATGGATAAAAAGTGGGTCCCATTCGTTGCAGATCCATAGGTGTGATTGCGGGAGTGATTTTTTTCTTTGGCTCTTTACCGACTACAAGTGGTTTTCAAATTCTAATAAGCAGATTTTAAAGACTATTGCATAAGGAAGAAAAAAGAAAACCAAGGGCAGTGTGGTCTTCAGCAGTGGGGCCCGGATTTGGTGGATCATGATTAAACCATTTCGGTTTTTTCCAAACTATGGGGTTTTGTATTGATTCAGAGGTTCTTATGTAGTGGGTCCACTCTACCAATTTCGATTTATGGGACTTTTATGGCATAATTGTCTTTTAAAACCTGGGTGGTGTTTGGTTGTTGGAGAATCATGTTTCCCAAGTAGTGGGCTTTGGTGTGAGCTAGGCCACTATTTGGCGGCATCACGACTTCATGTTGTTAATAGCATGTGGGTCCTGTAGGGTCCGAAATATTATATATTTGTGTTGGGACCTGCCTACTTTTGGTGTGGATCTTTGGTGGTTCTTGGAGTAGGGATGTAGTTGGTGGTCTGCTTCGTTTGGATCCAATGGTAGAGCTCCCATTGGGATGGCCTAGGGTTCTCTTTACTGGATTCTCTGAGGATATTCTGCCTATTGCTTTGCTAACTTGTTGGGTTTCCCACCGCTTATGTTTAGCGACCCTATGCGCAGGGGATGTTGGGCTTTGCATTGGTAGAATTTGACTTGGAGTTTCTAGAGCTGATCTATTTGTTGCTTCCTATTGGAGGGTTAGGGGCCCATCTACCTCTGGAACTTTACTCTTAGACCTCTATTGGTTCTCCTTAGGTTGTTCTTTTTTGATTTAAGGAACTCACGCTGGTATAGACTTATTTCTTCACTTCAGCGGGGTGATCTAGACTCTATCCTTACCTCCCTAGTTGAGGAGTGTAACTATCACTGAGAGACTAAGTTAACCTTACTTGGGTTTTGAGATTTGCTCTTCACCTTTGTCAGATCCTTGGGGTCCGAGGGTTGGAGCCTTTCGAGCCTATTACCTTTTGCGAGAGCCAATCTTCAGTAGGGATTAGGAGTTTGTTAGTTTTTTGGCATGGTTATTGGTTTTATTCCCTATTTGTATGGTGGTGATTTTCTATCCGTACGGGTTGTGCGCGGTCTTGTAAGTAGATTTTATTTTCTATCTACGCGGGTTGTGCGTGTAATATCTTTTGTCGTTAGCTTTCCCCCGCTTAGAGCGGGGATTTGGGATTTTTTGTTGTTGTTAAATATGTGTAGGACGTAGGTTCCTAGTAATACTCATGTAATTTCTTGAGGTATGTCCCTTGTAATTATTTATTTTTTTTCTTTCTTTTATGTTACAATTAATTCTCCAAAAAAAAATTGTCACGATGTGTACCTAAATCATGGAAAATGCTTAATGCCATCGTGATGCACGAAAATGAACACTTGGTGAATTGTGTAAGGTTTTGCGCGAAAATGAATGAAAATACATATTGTCATTGATGTGCACAAAATGAGCAAAAACAAATAATGCCACCACGGTGCACGAAATGAACGCATGTTGGAGTGTGTTAGGTTTTCACATAAAAATGAACAAAAACGCATAATTTATTGGCCGTTCACGAAAATTAATGATTTTTGGAGTAGGTTTGCTCTGTAACAAGAATATCAACGAAATCGTGCAAATTCGTCGTGGTGTACACAGATGAATAGCTTTTCGAGTGTCTATTTTTTTGCACAAAAATGAATGAAAATGCAAAAAGTTAATGCGTTGCTCAAAAATGAGCGCTGCTAGAAGTATGGTTGCTTTTTTGCAAGAATATGTATAATGTCATAGCGGTGCATAAAAATGAACACCATTTGGATTGCCTTTTCTTTTTTTGGTCAAAGGTGAACGAAATTGTATAATGTCATCGATGTGTGCAAAAATCATGGCAAATGCATAAACTCATCGCGATGCACGAAAATGAACACTTCGTGTATTGTATTCTTTTGCACGAAAATGATTGAAAATAATTACCCCCAAAAAATGATTGAAAATGCATAATTTCATAGATGTGCACAAAAATTTGAAAAAAATGAATAATGCCATCACGGTGCACAAAATGAATGCATTTTTGAGTATCGTGATGTAAATGAGTGTGTTAGGTTTTCGCACGAAAACGAGCAAAAATGCATAATGTCGTGGCCGTTCATGTAAATGAATGTTTTTTTGGAGTGGGTTTGCGTTGTAATACAAATACCAACATAATTGTGTAAATTCAACGCGGTGTACGCGAATTAACGAATTTTTGAGTGTGTTTGATTCATCACGTTGCACGGAAATGAATGGTCTTAGAAGTGTGGTTGTTTTTCCGCACAAAAATGTATAATGTCACAGCGGTGAACGAAATGAACGCATTTTTGAGTATGTTAGGATTTTCCACAAAAATGAACAAAAACTCATAATGTCTTGACTGACCGTTCACGAAAATGAACGATTTTTGCAGTCGGTTTGCTTTGTTATACGAATATCAACGAAATCTTGAAAATTCATCGCGATGTACGCAAGCTAACGGTTTTTCGATTGTGTTTCTTAAATGCACAAAAATGAACAATTTTTTAAATGCGTTGCTCGAAATTGAACGCTCCAAGAAGTGTTGTTGCTTTTTTGCACGAAAATGCATAATGTCATAGCGGTGCACAAAAATGAATGCCATTTGGAATGGGTCCTCTATTCCGCTCAAATGTGAACAAAATTGCATAATGTCAACGATGTGTACAAAAATCATGGCAAATGCATAAAGCCATCGCGATGCATGAATATGAATGCATTGTGTATTGTGTGTTTTTGCACGCAAATGATTGAAAATACATAATGTCATTGATTTGCACAAAAATGAGTAAAAAATGAATAATACCATCATGATGTACGAAATGAACGCATTTTGAGTGTGTAAGATTATTTTTTTGATAATTAATTGTAATATAAAAGAAAAAAAATACATGTTTACAAGGGGCATTCCCCAGGTAAATACATCACCTAACATGTAGGAGGAAACCTCCTATCAACCAGATTACCTAAGAAAACCAAAAAGACCGAACAATAGCAGCCACAAAACACACCCAACCCCCGCTCAACAGCGGGGGAAACTTCCTAATAAAACAATAACCATGCACATCCCGCACGGATAAAAAAGCACCAGCATACAAACAAAGGATAGAACCAATAGACATGCCAAAAAACTAAAAAACTCCTAATCCCTGCTGAAGATTAGTTCCCGCAAAAGGTAATAGGTGTCAAAATTCAGACAAGGATAAGAAAAAATAAGAGATCCAACAAGTAACTGGTCATCGAAACCCAAAAAGCACTTCAAAACCCAACCATCAACCGAGATGCCCAACCAAAATAGTTGATACGTTCAAAAACCTCTCAAACGCCATGTCAACACTACTCAACATCGCCAAGAAGGCACCAACACCTCAAAAGCTCAAGAAACTAAAGAAAGTAGGTTATCTACATAAGAGAACTTAAGCTCGGAAAGCCATCGAGCCTATTTTCACACCCAAGTGATTGAGGAATCAAACACCTCTAAAACAATATAAAATAGGATAACAAAGCGTGTTGAGGAACATGGATAACCTGAGACAGCAAATGCCAAACCAGTTCAAAATTGGCTGGCCAAATTCAAATATCCCAAATTTCAATGTCCAAATTCAAATGTCCCTAAAACCCATAACTTAGTAGAACGTGGGGTCCACCCACAAAGCAATCTGTTCCTGCTCATTTGAAACCCATATCGCGGGACCTACAAGAGAGCGCCCACGATTTTGCACATAGTTTATCAAATCCGCTCACATAGATTGGACAACACAAGTACTGCTTGAAAATACAAGATCACCCATAATTTTGAAAAAACCTGACTGGATTTATCCTAAGATCACCAAACCGGCCCCCACCACTTAACAAAGCAACTTGACTCTCAAGCTGGCATGAAAAAATAGAGGGTCCAACCTAGCACGAAAATAGAGAATCTCGTTCACACCTTGACCCACCCACGATTTTTAAGAGAACTTCTCAACAATTTAGCAAAAAACCAGATCTGGTTTTTTAAAAAAAACCGTGGACTTCCTAGCTAGTAGCCAAACCAGCACTATCTTCCAATCAAAACTAGCAGCCAAAGTAGCATTGCACATCCATCAAACCGCAATACCAGCCCATGGTTTTGAAAACCATTCTTGGACAAGGTAAAAACAACACCACAATTCAGGACGTCAAATTAGAACTTTAAGAGTTATATTACGTGAACCTGCTCTAAAAGCTCTCCATTTTAAATTTGTCAAGGGAGAGACTCTATGGGACTTGCCGAGACTTCCTTATTAAATCTCTCAAAACTCTGCTCCTGGTAAGTTTTCTTCGTCTTTTAATTTACTTGCAACCCTGGCTTCCTTTGATCCTCTCCTCTTCGATCCTTCTCCCTATATTTTTTTGGAGAGGGTGTCTTCTATCCACCGCCAACTCGGTCCTCCGCCTCCAGTTACGCTTTGGTCGTGAACACTCCTAGTTTCGAAACTATCCTCTCTAAAACTTTTTTATTTTGTTAGGTTTTTACTACCTATTATTAAAATGGGGACTAAGGCATATCCTCAAATAGTTGATTCTGACTCTAAGAGAACTCTCTCTCTCTCTCTCATCCTCTGCCCTAGAAGGAAAAGGTGAGATCTCAACCTTGAGAGCTGTGTCCCCAGCTAGACCCTCATGAGGCCTAGCAGCTGAATCTATAACCTCAAAAATTAAGGCTCCTAAATTAGAAAACCTTAGAGAAAAATTTCATATCCCTCGGTCTATCGGTCTAAGAATCCCTCTTCCTAAGGAGATGGCCTATTATTTCTTAGAGGGGGAACCGTGTATGTACGAGCATTCCTTTTTTGCTGGTCCTAGGCTCCCCTTCCCTTGCATAGTAAGGAAATTATTGGATTTCTTAGGTCTGTCCCCTAGTCAATTGTTCCATGGGAGGAGTCAGCCAGTAGTCTTTGACTATAAAGGAGTTTCTGTACTGTTTTTGTCCCAAGGAGAGGCTGCCTGAGTGGTATTATTTTCAGTCTCGATATGAAGATCGAGCTCTAATCCAAGGACGTCCTTCTTCTAACAAGCGTTGGAAAGAGAAGTACTTTTTTGTGTTTAGCACTAGTTGGGATTTTCAATCTTGGGAAGAAGTAGGGCCCAATGTCCCTTGAATTCGACCAATTTGGGGAGATCCTCAGTCGACCAACATATTTGCTGAGCTGATCCTTGGACTGACAGCTTTGAGCCGAATGGAGGCTGCGAAAGAATACCCCAACAGAACATATGACTTCTTGGTTACAATCGAGACACTAAGTGGCTATCTGCTCGGGCCCCCTATTCCTCGTGAGCACTATTCTTCTTTTCAATTTCTCTTATTCTATTATTATTTTTATGTAATTATCACTTATGTGCAAATTTGTATGTAGTTATGGCAAAGCCACTGGAAGAGGGATTGATGGAAAAGGTTAGGGCACGAGTGGGTGCTGACTCAGATGCCCTTCTTACCTCGAAGAAGCCGAGGCTTCTGAGTAAAGAAAAGATTCAAATTCATTCACAAGAGCCTCCTACTCCTGTAAATAAGAATGTGGTCGAAATAGATCCCTCACCATCTGTGGAGGACCTTCCTACAGTCGTTCCTTCTTGTCCCTAGTCTCATGTCCCAGTCCTGACTAGTTCTTTCGCCTCGGTCTCTAAATCCCAGGCCACCAGGGACATAATGAGCATCTTTGAAGCTGCCAGGATGAGAATGTAACAATTCATTCGAGATGAAGTCGAGACTTTGGCCACTATGAGGACTGACCAGATTGCCTGACACCAACTTGTGGATCTGACTAGGGTAAGTCTTCTTTTATTCCTTTTTCTTTGATTACTATTGTTACCTCGATAATTGTACTGGACCGATCAGAGAGGATGAGTGATTGACCACACGCGATTGAACGACCCCAACTTCCAATCTCCAATGCAACCTGGGAAGAACAAGAAAACTTGACATCGATGGGGTGCCGGCCGACTATTCTCAGATGCCTAAGTTAGGCTACTAGAATTATACTAGAGAGGAAATGACTTTCATTTATGTATATTAATCTTACCTTCTTAATCAATGCCTTCGGTTGATTTATATAGAGCTTTAAGGTATACATTGATCCCTCTTTGTTCTCCATAAAATCCTTAACTGATTCTTGATTATCCGGTGAAAGTTGAGATTTTGCTGACTTAGTCAAAGTGTATTTTGAACTTGATTTATCACCTAATTATTCAGTACTGGGTTGGGTTAGTTCCTATATCTGAATAAAGTGTCGGATAAACCTATTTGGTCATTCAGTATAGGCCGAGTGCTGATTACCATCTTATGCTCATCAGTCGTCCCCTATTTCCAAGGCTTTCCAACTGGTTATCTTGAAAATACAAAGTAGTCAGAGAGTTTCCATAATTGATTTTGGTAGCATCGCGAGAAACGAGGATCCGAGGCTATCCAACTGGGTACTTGCCAGATTGCCCGAGACCAGCTTCTTGATCTGGCTAGGGTAAGCCTTCTTTACTTCTTTTTTCTTTGATTACTACAATTTCCTGCTTATATACTTCTATTCTCTTTCTTATTCTCTTTTGTGTAGGTTTATGTTTGGTCCGTTCATCTATCCCAGTGATGTCTTTAGCATGAAGTATGAATTCGAGATGACACCAACGTCATCAATCAGTTGAAATAGGGGCAGACCAGAGCTTTCGAGGACTCAGAACGAGTGAAGAGTGAGCTGACCGAGAAAGAATAAAGCTTGAAGAGATTGGAGATTGAGCTAAGGTAAGCCCAAGATCGTGTTGTTGACCTCGGGGTTCAAGCAGCAGCATTGAAGAGGGAGGATGACACAAGAAGGGCCAAGATTGTGGATCTGACGGCTAAACTTGAGGCTGCTGAAGGGACCACTATTGATAAGTTCATGTCTTTGGAGGAATACCAGGCAGAGCTGGCCAAATACTATATCAGTGGTTTTGACAAAATAAAGGCTCGAAATTACCCCCAAAAAAATGAAGGCTCGAGCCCGTGTTCTCTTCCTTGACTTTGACTTTTCTTGTATCTCTACTGAAGATAAAGATGGGGAAGAAGCCCCTTAGGTTTATCTTACATTTTTGAAAACTCGTAGTTTTTGAAAAACTTACTGTTTCTGTTGTAGTTTGGGTAACACACTTAACTGTTTATTTTAGATGGTTTTTTTACGGTAGATGGTTTTTGATGGTAGATGGTTGGATACTTTGGTTAATTTTGGTTTTGAATGGTTGAATTAAGTTGAATGGCAGTTGGTTATTTTGACTTATTTAGATGTTTATGTATTATCCTTTTTGAGATCTATTTTGAGAATGAATGAGTAAATTTCTACTTTGTGTTACTTGTCGACTTACTTTTCCCGAATAATTATCTCTTTACACTTGTGTTTGTTTTACTTAATGTGTATGATCTTACTCACATTTTTTACTGAATATGCATGACCTTACTCCTACTTTTAACTGAGTATCCCACTTGCTAGACCAAGTCGCGAAGTAACTATAAACTTTAATCTGTATGATCCGATTTATTCAACCGGTCGTTCGGCAACTTAACCTTGAGGTTAGCCTCAGGTAAGCAGAGTTTGTCCCCTTGGGATGGTCGGTCGTTCAGCAGCCCAATCCCTTAGATAGCCTTGGCCAGGCAGAGCTTGTCACTTTGGGCTAGTCGATCATCCAGCAGCCTGATCTCTTGGATACCCTCGGCCAAGCAGAGCTTGTCCTTTTGGATTGGTTGGTCGTCCAGCAACTTGGCCTCTAGGATAGCCTCAGCCAAACAGAGCTTGTTCCTTTGGGCTGGTCAGTCGTCCAGCAACCTAACCTCTTTAATAGGCTCAGCTAAGCAAAGCGTGTCCCTTTGGGTTGGTTGGTCATCCAGTAACCTAACCTCTTGGATAGTCTCAGCCAAACAGAGCTTGTGCCTCTAGGCTGGTCAGTCGTCCAGCAACCTGACAACCTAACCTCTAGGATGGATACTTTAGCAAAATTTGAATGTCAAGGAGAAAAGAGAAAAGTTCTTTTAGTCTCAATCTTATTAATCATTTCTCAAAAGGGAATATAAATCAAACTTTAAGGAAAATACTGTTGAAGGCAAAAACTACCTTTATTAAGGAAAGAAATAGGAAAACTTTACTGGTAATATTTTCTCAGATGTTTTGCAATCCAAACGTAGTGAAGGTTCTTGCCTGTCATATCTTTTAACTTATATAAACTTGCTCGAACTTTGCTCTCCACTAGGTATGGCCCTTCCCAGATGGGAGCCAACTTGCCGTCCTACGAATTCTTACTCGCCTGATAAGCTTTTCTTAAAACTAGGTCCCCAACTCTAAATTCTCTTCCACGCACATTCTTGTCATAATGCCTCTTCATTCTCTGTTGTTATACTGCCATTCCAAGTGCAACTATTTTCCTAACTTCATCCACACTATCAAGGTTTGCTCTCAACCCCCTCTCATTCTCTTCTTCTCCAAAGTGGTCTGTTCGAATGTTCGACAATCCAACTTCAACTGGAATCACAGCCTCACTCCCGAATGCTAATATAAAAGGGTTTTCTCTCGTGGGGGTACGCTCGATTGTTCGGTTTTCCTAGAGGAAACTAGGCAATTCTTCTGACCATAATCCTTTAGCATTTTCTAGCTTTGTCTTGATTAGCTTCAAAATTGTGCGATTGGTTACCTTAACCTGACCATTTGCTTGGGGATGAGCAGGAGTCGTGTAGTGGTTACTGTGGCCCTAGAATTTTGAGGTTTTTGATCGTGAAAAAATAAAGAAATTCAAAGGATGGTTGAAAAATATTTTAACACCTTGAAAGCCAAATTTTGAAAATTCTTTTTTGTCAAAAATAAAGTCGCCACTTGATTTTTGAGAAAAATTAAGAAAAATAAAAAATTGCTACTGATCTTTAAAACATTAATCAGAGAAAAAGGGTTCGGGGCAAAGGTACGACTCGGAGAGGCTGTTAGGCACCTCGTCGTCCAACCATGAGGTTGGCCTTTACTAATCATCATTTGTTCTTAATTAGATTTCTCAAATGCATACAAATACAGAAAATAGAGGTGAGAAGAGAACATAAAAAATAAAAAACGAAAAATACATAATATATGTGTATAAAACACCGAAATAAAACAAATAAAAAAAGAAGAATCTTAAGTCCTATGATATGTAATTTATAACTAAATGATACATGAAGCAAACCCACATGGTATGAGTCAAATAAAAAAAACTAAAATATGTTAAAAGTCATTAAAGACAAATAAATTTCTAACTATACTAAACATGATTTTTAAATAAAATGAGTAAACACTTTAAAACTATTATATAAAACATGTATATTATTGATTTGAAACTAACATGATTAATTACTACTAAAGAGAAATGTAAAGTTAAAAATATAAAGAATACAAAATTACTATATTAAAAGATTCAAAATGAAGAAAGCATTTAAACTAACAACAAGAATTATATGTTTTTATTTTTTATTTTTTATTTTATCCATGTAAAAGATTTAATAAAAAGAAAATAAAACAAAATCTACAAAAGAAGATTTAACCAAATATTAAGATTTTAAAAGATAATGCTATTAAACCATTTAGAAAAAGAATATAACTATTTATTATGGATTTTGTGTGGTTTATGAAACTAAACCAATAAAAGAAAAATAGAAATAAAAATTATAAAAGCAGAGATAATGCTAGTATTAGTGGGTGTTGAATAAAAGAAAAGCAAAAAGAATACTATAAAAGGGAAAATTAAACTAACATTAAAAATGAGAAAATTAGACTAACATTAAAATTACCCAAAAAAATAGACTAACATTAAAAGATTTAATGCATAAAAGAAAAGAAAAATAAAAGAAATATTATTAAAGGATTTAAACTAACTACAATGTATTTAAAACAACAACTAAGCAATTACTTAATTAGCAAATATGGATGTAGTATTGACAACTATATCCATTTATAAGTGCATTAATTATGAAATAACAATATCAAAAGTTATAATTGTCAAATTTGTTAGCACTATATTAATGATTTAATGAAAAGTGACAATGTGCTACATGTAAAGTAGGAATAACATAACAACTAAGAAATTAATAAAAATAACCCAAATTACAGTAAGCAAATTAAATGGTAAACAAGATTAACCATATAAATGAAAGAAACATACGAATTAAAATTGAATTTAACCCGATCACTCCAAAAGAGAGAGAATGGAGATAAAAAGATCGAGAATCCAAAAGAATACCTAGATCACTAATTGAAATTGAACTTAACACGATCGCTCCAAAAGAAAGGGAATGGAGATAGAAAGATCGAGAATCCAAACAAAATACCTAGATTGCTAGTGAATCCTCGAGTCGGGAAATGGTGATTGACAGTCTAATCCTTAAGCGATGATCCATTCCAAGTTAGGATTTTACATATATGTGTATAAAACACCGAAATAAAACAAATAAAAAAAGAAGAATCTTAAGTCCTATGATATGTAATTTATAACTAAATGATACATGAAGCAAACCCACATGGTATGAGTCAAATAAAAAAAACTAAAATATGTTAAAAGTCATTAAAGACAAATAAATTTCTAACTATACTAAACATGATTTTTAAATAAAATGAGTAAACACTTTAAAACTATTATATAAAACATGTATATTATTGATTTGAAACTAACATGATTAATTACTACTAAAGAGAAATGTAAAGTTAAAAATATAAAGAATACAAAATTACTATATTAAAAGATTCAAAATGAAGAAAGCATTTAAACTAACAACAAGAATTATATGTTTTTATTTTTTATTTTTTATTTTATCCATGTAAAAGATTTAATAAAAAGAAAATAAAACAAAATCTACAAAAGAAGATTTAACCAAATATTAAGATTTTAAAAGATAATGCTATTAAACCATTTAGAAAAAGAATATAACTATTTATTATGGATTTTGTGTGGTTTATGAAACTAAACCAATAAAAGAAAAATAGAAATAAAAATTATAAAAGCAGAGATAATGCTAGTATTAGTGGGTGTTGAATAAAAGAAAAGCAAAAAGAATACTATAAAAGGGAAAATTAAACTAACATTAAAAATGAGAAAATTAGACTAACATTAAAATTACCCAAAAAAATAGACTAACATTAAAAGATTTAATGCATAAAAGAAAAGAAAAATAAAAGAAATATTATTAAAGGATTTAAACTAACTACAATGTATTTAAAACAACAACTAAGCAATTACTTAATTAGCAAATATGGATGTAGTATTGACAACTATATCCATTTATAAGTGCATTAATTATGAAATAACAATATCAAAAGTTATAATTGTCAAATTTGTTAGCACTATATTAATGATTTAATGAAAAGTGACAATGTGCTACATGTAAAGTAGGAATAACATAACAACTAAGAAATTAATAAAAATAACCCAAATTACAGTAAGCAAATTAAATGGTAAACAAGATTAACCATATAAATGAAAGAAACATACGAATTAAAATTGAATTTAACCCGATCACTCCAAAAGAGAGAGAATGGAGATAAAAAGATCGAGAATCCAAAAGAATACCTAGATCACTAATTGAAATTGAACTTAACACGAGTCGGGAAATGGTGATTGACAGTCTAATCCTTAAGCGATGATCCATTCCAAGTTAGGATTTTAGTATCGGAGGTCAGGTTCTCGGTGCTTCTACAGGGTTTCGGTGTCGGGGTTAGTATTCTCTCGCCGCTTCAGCTGAGTATCTCTCACCACAATTCTCCTCTTCTAACCTGAAAACGTATTAAGAGGTATGGTATTTATAGAACTCTTCAACCAATGAAATGCTGAAACATTTCGGGACATGTCAGGCCATTTGGAGGTGGCAGTCGTCGGGTTTAGAGTGGGCGATCACCACAAAAAGTACAGTTTTCAAGAGGTTCTACTAGCGGTCGCTACAATGAAGTTAGCGACCCCATGGTCTAATTGTGGCGGTCGTTGCCTTGGGCTAAGATTTTTAAGAGGTTCTAATGGTGGTCGTCACAATCAACATGGCGTACCCATGGTTCCAACATGGCAGTTTAATGTTTTGGAGTTAGCGACTTGAAGTGTTTTTATTGCTTTGAAGGTTTTGATCATTGGGTTCAAATACCGAGATTGGATCACTTTCCAAGGATCATACTGAAGCACCATTTCAATTGTTTTCATCATCGAATTCACCTGAATCAACCGAAGATTAGGAGGGGTCAAATTGGATTGTCTACAGTTGCCCCTCTTTGATATAACTTGCATAGCAACGCATGATGCAAGTTATATCAAATATCCAGTGACAACATTCATTTGACAGAGCCGCCAATCTTAGGCCACAAACACAAGCATGCATATGATGTTGGTCGTACTCAAATTTCCATCAAGCTGCCTACATACTTCTTTACTAGGGATCAGACTAAAATGTAGTTCCTGGGGCAAATACACAAATGCAAGGTACTAAACATGATGCAGATGCTAACATGATGCAGACACTGGTATGATCAAACAATTCCTAAAGATTGAATCAAGACTTAAAGGGAGTATAAACAAACAAGTCAAAGATCACGTCAAAGATCAAGTCAAGATCTGAGAACTCACCTGGGGATAAAATGATTAAAAGGATCGAGTTAAGATCCTAGAAATTATTGTTAGCATTATAGGGGCCAAAATCTCCCTTAAGGGACGCGCTAGTACGTGGGGGGTCTCCTCACATGTTATCGATGCTTGACAGCCCATCCTGCCAATGCGCCACGTGTGCACTATGAAGCTCCTTAGGCCCACCCGTAGCATGTATAGACACGGGGCTTTACGCTGCCATGAGAATAATGAAATAAAGTTGTGCCTTCACCACCACCTGCAGGTTTTGGTGAGATGGTTAGCACTTGATCCTAACAGTTGATATTAGAGCGAGGTTGCAGGTTCGAGTCTCCCTAGGGTAGTTTCTTGGGAGGGATTGTTTTTTTTTTTGGTAATTAAATGTAGCATAAAGAAAAGAAAAGAATTATAAGGATCTAAGGGGCATACCCCAGGGGATTACATGAGACAAGAAAGAAAATCCTCCTAAAACGAAAAAAGCACCCACCCCCACTCAAAGCGGGGGCAAAACCAAGATACAAACCCACATCACACTTTGACAAAAATAGCCCACCACTAGGTTATTGGCAAAAAGAGTAATAGGTCAGGTCAGAACTCTTTTTCTTCTTCTTTTTATGGTTTCCCCCCTTAGCACTGGATTTTTGCTAGACTGTAGAGGGGGATTCAACTGAAACTCCATCAATGGGAGTACCATCCGCATCTTCTGCCCTATCTCCCAC
>JAOTRH010476660.1:0-26054 GCA_034768845.1 Heliamphora exappendiculata
AACCTATATAATATAAATAAATTTTAAATTAATACTATTATAATTATAAAAAAATTTCAAATTTTAAAGAGACAACCGTCCCTATGTACCCCTTTAAATTTGTCTATGCTTGAATACAACTATGCTATAGTTAATATATATTAGGCTAAGTACAAAAAAAAAAAAAATATTTTTAATTCTTGTTGAGTTGATTCTCTGTACTTGTCATGCTCAAGTGTTTATTTTTTCATTAATAACTTGCTGCTGCTTGGGAGTTGTGACCTTCAAAGCATTAAAGCAGGTATACAAACCGAACAAACCGAACCACAAGTAAGTCCATCGGTCAACTCGGTTTGTCTCCCGGTAGATTCGGTTTCACAAAACAAAAGCAAAACTGAACCCTTTGTTTCGGCAAGCCTCGGAGTTTAGAAACCGATTACTCTTATATGATACATTAAACATTTTAAAATTTTAAAAGTAAAAAATATGCATAGTTAATTTTTATTTTAAGATAAAAAGAATATTTGTATTATTATCAAAAAAATACTAATAAAATATTAAATAGAGAAATTTTATTACCTAAGAATTTTGAGCCCTTACATAGTGCAGAACGAAAAAAAATAACATATTGTGCGTGGTACAAATTGTTTGGACTTGCTCGACACGATCAGGACCAGGTAAACTGGCTCAATACTGATGACCCCGAACAAAAGGTGGGCTGGACTCCTGGTTGCCGAACTCATTGGAAACTCCTTGCTCCGCCACCGAACTCCTGCAAAGCAGAGAACGCCGTTAGCGCCTACCGGCCGGGTGTGACCGGAAGGCACTCCGACGCTCAAATTAGATATCTTTTGGAGAGGTTTCTAAGCAAGAGCTTAAATTCAGAATTGTGTACCTAGTGGTTTGGGGTGCCTATCTTTATATAGTGGTCAAGACTAAATGGAGGCTGAATCCTCTTAGGGTTCTGCCTTCTATTAGTTAGGAATTGTTTTCTTACCTTGATGTGATTTGTTTCTATCTCTTTTATCTGATCAAACTGTATTAAGAATGGTATCTTATTGAGATATCCTTCCTATTGGGGAGCCCGACATGGGCTTCCCTTGGCCCAGGCTGCCCCTTTTTTGAATGGGCCAAACTTGTGAGGCTCGAACAACGGTTGGTATGGGTTTCTTCGATTACTAGAGCACCTGTTTTGGGCTGGCCTTCTTATTGGGGCATTGTCCTAATTCGTTCGGGCTTGGACTTAAGCCCATGGATTTTATCCTCCATCAACTGCCCCCAACTCTGGTTCTTGTTTGGCTGGTATGTTCGGTGAAGGGCCAGAGCTATGATATTTTGTCTGATTTATAGTCTTGTTGCACGGTATCCGCACAGTTGCATTGTTCAGGACTCGTGCTGAGTGACTTCTACTCTAAGGGGTGCTCTGTTATTCGGCGACCTTTACTCGGTTCTTTGGGTGGTGATTCAGCTGCCCAGCTCTTTTGGGTTGCCCCCGTAAATAACGACGGCTGGTTTTGAGCTTTGCGTTGGGTGACGTGGCACGCTCTGGTTAGTTAAGCGAAGGGGCGCACGTTGTCGCAAGGGTGGCGTAATGATTGCGTACAGCGCATTCAATGCGCCTATCTTTTCAATTGCAACGGGTATAAAATCCCGTTGGGACACCATTTCCATCTTTTTACTATTTTCGTACCTTCAAACCTTCGACTTTCTCTGCGATTTTTCCGGCAAACACTACTTCAGTTTTCGTCGATCATTTCTCCAGAAACCAGCGTCTCAGAACTCGTCGCTTAGTGATTTTGTAAGCTCTTGAACTCTTCTTGCTGCCATCTCTCTATACTTTGAGCTTCGATTTGCCTAGTCTTTTTCCCCATTTCCTTCTTTTTTTCTCGAAATATGGGCAAACTAAGAAAACTAGTTTCGACGCCGGAGGCCATGCAAAATTTCCAACGTCGATACCAGATTCCGGACGATGTTGAAATAACTCTTGCCAATCCCGGTGATTCTCGCGAAGGGGATTAGGAAAAGCTCCCCCTTCCTTTAGTTGCTATTGTGGAAGGGGGAGTTCGATTCCTACTCCACCCTGTTCTTCGCCGAACTCTCCGGCATTACAGAGTTAGCCCCATGCAAGTGTCTTCTAACGTGTTTAGAATGATCATGGGGGTGGTTGAGCTAAACCGTAGTCTGGGTACCAATTTAGGTATCTGGGATATCGTGTATTGCTACAACATGGTTCAGCATTCGACTGATTTCTATTACCTCAAAGTAAAAAGGGTAGCCAAAAAGCTCGTGATCGAACTACCGGACTCCAGTAATGACGTGGATGATGATTTCGTCTATGTGACCGGTAACTTCGAGTTTGGTCCCGGTGAAGAACACGACATCTTCACTGTCCCTCGAAAAAATAGCCGTGGCCCTGGTAGTGTCATCACTACTTGTTTTCTTAAATGCCTCACTTACTTTGTCTTGCTTTGTAACATTTTTGCTTCCTTGTTGCAGGCGAGATTGCCAACAATTGTGTCCGTGGTCCTCTGCCTGGGGTCCATATAGAAGACTTGAGGAAGGTCTAGCAGTACAAAGGACCGCCCGAGCAAAAAGGCTTAGGTCGGGCGGCTCACATCTTACTGAAATACGTGCCAACCTACAAAAGTTTTATCAGGTCGATCACTTTAGGAGTTCGGATTACTGCTGCCGCTTCAGACCCAACCGAGGTTCCAGAGGCGATAGTCCTCCCATTCACCAGAGCAGAGAGGCAGGTCACAGTCGCTTAACCTCCTCTCGGCGTTGCTGAGCCCGGACCCTCCTCGCCGGGGTATACCATTTCTATCTCCTCGTCATCCTCTTTCTCTGTTGATTTTTTAATTTTCGAAGAGATTGCAAAGATGACCCAGAAGAATGCTGTCGCCGCCGACCTCAGCCAATTCTTCACACTAGGTGGTTCAAAGAGGAAAGTGCCTTCCGTCCCCGTAGCACCAGCCAACCATGCCTCTGAATTGACAGAGGAGGCTGTTCCAATTTCGCAGGTCAAGTCGCTGCCACCGCCGAAGAAGTTAAGGAAGGCTGGAGGCTTCCCACCAGAGGAGAAGGGGAAGAGAAGGAAAGGGAGAAGGAGAAGGAGAAGGAGAAGAAAGAGAGAGAAAGGAAGGACAAAGGGAAGGCCGTTGCAGAACCATTCAGGGGAGCCGATCACTGGACTCCCGAGCTGAGGAAGGGTGACCGGCTGATCACCATGGAAGATCAGGCGAAGTCCCCAGACATCGCTTTTGGGCTGTCAAAGGCCATGCTTTTGCCAGGCAACGTGGAGGAGGCACGAAAGCTCCCCCATGAACACTTGGTGAAAACTTCAATCCGTCACTCCATCTAGGTATTCCTCGTGGCCATCTGCTTCGTTTCCTTCTAAGTCTTCTGCCTTTGTATCGACCCACACATTTTTTTAAGGCCTTCAACGTCTAGTGGTGGCCATGGAGAGACTGGAGGAGAGGGAGGTTGAGCTGGCAAATGCGAGAAGAACTAGCAAAACCTTCAGAAGATGTCCCAAATGGAGGGCAGTATTCGGGCGAAGGACAAGTTGCTCGGTACTGCTCATGCTCGACTCTCCAAGCTGGAGGTTTCTAAAATAGCCCTGAAGATCCGTTTGAAGGAGAAGGAGAAGTCCCTCGCCGACACCATAGTCCTCATTGGACAGACCGAGGCCGAGCTGGACAAGTCCAGGGAGGAGGCCTCCAAAGCTTACACGGCTGGGGTTGGTGAGGCCACCGAGGATTATAAAGCCCAGATCCCAAGACTTCAGGACATTATCTTCGGCTTTGCTTGGGAGGCCGCCCTTAAGGCCGCTGGGGTTGAGGCATCCTCCCTCTTATATCATGATGTCCCCTTCCCTAGCAAGCAAGCCGTGGAAGAAGAGGGAGATGGAGTTGGAGGGTCTGTGGCTACTGCTGCAGAAGCCGAGCAAGCGGTGCATACTAGTACAGATCCGGCTGTTTCGGTGGTGGTTGAAGAGGTGGGAACTCCAGTTGAGATCACCGAGGATTTCCTTGATGCCCCACGAGGGCTTTGTATTTCTTTTTTGTTACATGTCATTGTATGGCTCTTCGAGGCTGTTAATTTTATAACTTAAGGGGTTCCAGCCCCCTTATTATTTTAATGAATGGTACTTTTCCTAGTAACTACTTCTAGCACTTGTTTGAGCATCACTGTCCGTAATGAGGGCTAAGTTAGTTCGGATGAACATCAAACTTAGCCTTTTTAGGCATACTCACCCTAAGTATGAGATCAACATCCATACTGATGGATAAATTAACTCAGATATACTTTGAACTTAGCCCTTTTTAGGCTCAATCGTCCTAAGTATGGGATCAACTTTCATACTAAGGGCTATATGAGTTCGGATAAACAACGAACTTTGCCTTTTTAGGCCCAATCCTCCTAAGTATGGGATTGTCATCCATACTGAGGGCTATATGAGTTCGGATAAAAATCGAACTTAGGCTTTTTAGGCTCAATCTTCCTAAGTATGGGATTGTCATCCATACTGAGGACATCGAACTTAGGCTTTTTAGGCTCAATCTTCCTAAGTATGGGATTGTCATCCATATTGAGGGCTATATGAGTTCGGATAAATATCGAACTTAGCCATTTTAAGCTTAATTTTCCTAAGTATGGGATTATCATCCATATTGAGGGCTGTATGAGTTCGGATAAATATCGAACTTAGCCTTTTTCGGCTGCAGAAGAAGCTCACTGTGCTTGTCGTACTTAGGGTATGCCCCCCAAGTTTTTATCGGGAATATCAGTTGATAAAAACTTAAAAGCGAAGGAAAAAACTCATGCCGAACAATGGCGTTTTATTAAAAATGGAAAATTACAAAGAACTAGAAGATTTAAAAGTTAAATTTGCGAAGAGTGTTTGTATTCCATGGCCTAGGGACTGCTTTTCCACTCATGTCTTCTACGTGGTATGCTCCAGTGCTACCCTTAGAGGTAACCTTGTACGGACCTTCCCAGTTCGGGCCTAATTTCCCCTGTACTGGATTCTTCATATGGCCAAGCACTTTCCTTAGGACCAAATCTCCTATGCCAAAATCACGCTGTTTCACCCTCTTGTTATATCATTTGGCAAGGGCTTGCTGATATGCTACCAACTTAATGGTGGCCATCATTCTTCGCACTTTGGCTAAATCTAGGTCCAAGGCTAGTGCCTTATCATTTGCTCCGGGAGTACTGACCTCTGTTCAGATTGTTGGTAATTCGACCTCCAGTGATATAATTGCCTCTACCCCGTAGGCTAAGGAAAAGGGGGTTTCACCTATAAACCTCCTTGGAGTAGTTTGGTAAGTCCATAGAACTGAGGGCAGTTCTTCGACCCACCTCTCCTTAGCTACATCCAGCCTCTTCTTTAGCCCGTCGATGATGGTCTTATTGGTAGCTTCTGCCTGCTCATTACTCTGAGGGTACGCCGGGGTAGAGAAGTAGTTCTTGATCCCAAGCCCCGAACAAAAATTCTTAAATAGGGAGCTATCGAATAGAGTACCGTTATCGGAGATAATTGCTCGAGGGATGCCGAACTGGGCGATGATGCTCTTCCATGTGAACCTATTTACATCAACGTCCATGATATTGGCCAGGGGCTCAGCCTCCACCCATTTTTTGAAGTTGTCCGTGGCAATGAGGAGATATTTCCTATTGCCTGTGGCCTTTGAAAAGGGGCCAACTATGTCATATCCCCATTGGGCAAAGGGTTATGGACTTATGAGCGGGAAGAGGTCTTCGGCTAGGATATGTATGTTCGGTCTGAACCTATGGCACTTCTCACACTTCTATGCGTCCTTCTACATATAAGGCCACCGATAGCCTTGAGATATTACTCGGTGAGCTAACGATCGTCCTCTTGTGTGACTGCCACAAATCCCCTCATGTATTTCGAACAAGAGGCCTTGGACTTTGTTCGGTTGCACGCAAAAGAGGTAGGGCCTAGTGAAGAATTTTTTGTACAGATCCCCCGAACTAGATACCCAAAATCTTGCTGACTTATTTCTTAACATCCGAGCTTCCTTTCGATTCTCCGGGAGCATGTTCTTCACCAAGTAATCTTTTATGGGATCCATCCAGCTTGGACCTAATTCCGAGCAATAGATTGGCTTCTCTTCGTGGTTAACGATGCTTGGTTGTTGAGGACTTCCATCAAAATTACCATTTTTACTAGAACTAACAGCTGATGCCAGGCAAGCCAGAGAATCGGCATGGCTGTTCTCTCTAGATGAAAGCTGGGTGATCTCAAAACTTGGGATGCCTTTGGCCAGTTGTTGTGCTAACTGAACGTACGCCTGCATTCTGTCATCTCTAGCTAGGTATTCTCTCTTGAATTGATTTACCACCAACTGTGAGTCACAAAATACTTTGACTTTTTCGACCTTTATCTCAATGACGTCCCGAAGTCCAGCTAGAAGTGCCTCGTACTCGGCTTCATTGTAGTGGCCTAAAAGTCAAGCCAAACTGCTTTCTCAATGAGGGTTCCTTCTGGGCTGTACAGCACAATCCCAACACCTGCTCCTTTGTGGCATGATGAGCCGTCCACGTACCACCTCCAAGTGTCCCCTGAGTCTGCATTTGCTGGCTTGGTGGCTTGCCCCCAAGTGTTCGCCGAACAATCTTCCTTGCTGAATTTGGCTATAAAGTCGGCCAAGACTTAGCCTTTTATGGCCGTCCTTGGACAGAAGGCGATGTCGTGCTCCCCAAGCTCCACGGCCCATTTCGTAATTCTTCCTAAAAAGTTAGCCTTACGTAGTAATGCTTGAAGAGGGTATTCGGTGATTACCTTGATCAGATGAGCTCTGAAGTAATGGATGAGTTTGCGAGAGGCAACAACCCGGGCCAGTGCAGGCTTCTCCAATGGAAGGTATCTTGTCTCCGGGTCAAAAAGGACCTTACTCAGGTAATAGATTGGCTTTTGGACCTTGTCCTCCACCTTCAGGAGGACCGCACTGACAGCTTGACTAGATACCGCAAGGTACAAGAATAGAGTTTCTCCACTGTTCGGCACTGTTAATAATGGGGGAGATGAGAGGTACTGCTTCAATTCGGCTAGGGCTTCGTCACTTTCTTCATCTCACTTGAATTGGTTAGCCCTTTTCATTGCTTTGAAGAAAGGGTAGCACCGGTCGGATGCTCAGTTAATGAAGCGGTTGAGTGCTGCAGCCATATCCGTAAGCTTCTGAACTTCCTTCAAACTTTGTGGGCTTTTCAAGTTCTGGATGGCTGAAATTTGTTCGGGGTTTACCTCTATTCCTCTGTGAGTAACAAGAAAACTTAGGAATTTTTTCGAACTGACCCCGAAGGCACACTTTGAGGCGTTAAGCCTTAACTTGTAAGCCTTGAGGATTTTGAATGTCCTTCTTAGATCCTTGAGATGTTTGTTCAGGTGCTTAGTCTTAACGACCATGCCATCTATGTAGACCTCCATGGTTTTGCCGATTGGGTCGCTGAACAACTTCGTTGCTAGCCTTTGGTAAGTGGCACCAGCGTTCTTTAGTCCAAATGGCATCACCTTGTAGCAGTAGATTCCTCGATGGGTAATGAACGCCGTCTTTTCCATGTCCGGGGGGTGCATGGCGATCTGGTGGTACCCTCTGTATGCATCTAGGAAGCTCATCCTCTCCTGTCCCGCTGTTGAATCAACAAGCTGATTTATTCGGGGCAGAGGAAAACAGTCTTTAGGGTAGGCCTTGTTGAGATCGGTGAAGTCAACATAGACTCGCCACTTTCCATCATTCTTCTTGACTACGACAGTGTTTGCCAACTAGGTTGGTTAGTGGACTTTCTTGATGGCCCCAGCTTCCTTTAGTTTCTGAACTTTCTCAACCACAGTGTCTGCATGGTGTGGTGTTGACTTCCTAGGCTTATGTACTACTAGCTTTCTCTGGGGATCCATATCCAACCGGTGGCTGATCACTTCAGGATCTATCCCTGGCATCTCATATGGTGTCCAGGAAAAGACCTCTTTGCTCTCCTTCATAAATTCAACCAACTCGATTTTATCTTGTTCGTCCATGCTTGTTCTGAGCAAGAAGAACTGATCTGGGTCCTCTAGGCTAATGATGACTTTCTTTAGGTCCTCCACCACTTTCTCTTCGGCTGTTCGGCTATAGTCAAGGATCGTCGGGCCTTCCTCTATCTCAATAGTTTTTACTTCTGGATATCTTTCGGGACTCTTCATTGTTGCTAGGAAACATTGCCTCACTGTTTGTTGGTCTCCTTTTATTTCAACCACCTCTTTGTCAATTTAAAACTTTAGGGATTGGTGGTAGGTTGAGGGTACTGCTCCCAGACTACGAATCTACGTCCTTCCTACAATAGCATTATAGGTAGATAGTTGGTTAACAACAAGGAATTCAGTACTTACCATTGCGGGGCCTGCCTTTACTGGTACTGTAATCCTTTCAACTGCCATACTGGGTCTATGCCGATACCGATAAGAGGTGTTACGCAACTTTTGAGCGCAGAGTCTTTCAGTCCCAACTTTTGGAATAAGCTGTAGTACATGATGTCCACCGAACTTCCTTGGTCTATCAGCACCCGCATCACATCATAGTTGGCAATGCGCAGTGTTAGTACCAAGGCATCGTTGTGGGGTCAATATATCCCTTCAAGGTCTTCCTCTGAGAAGCTGATCCCCCTGGGGCCTTGGCTGGAGTCTCCTTCTGTTCTCCTTCGCTTGCCCTCATCCACCTTCATGGCATGTGCAATGGTCTTGGCATGGTGCCAAACTACTGATCGAGTGATCGGCTTAACTGTGCCATGGATCATCTTACCACGCCAAGTAGAGGATCCCCTTGTTCGGTCCTCTGGTTTTGTTCACAATTCCTTCCTTCCCGAGCAGTCTTCTCGGCGTCGACGAATTCAAGTAAATGCCCTGCTTGCACCAACTCTTCTAAGTGTCTCTTGAAGGTTCTGCATTCCCCAGTTAGGTGGCCATGATCTCAGTGATAGTGGCACTTCTTCTTCTGATCTCGTTTGTTCGGGTCTCCTATTAACTTTGGAGGCAACTGAAAATTGGGCCTGTCCTTGATCTGGGCTAAGAGCTTATGCAGGGGCTCCTTGAATACTGTCTGCAGGGCCTGATAAGCCTCCGACTCCTTCTTTTCCTGGGATGGATTCTTGGACTTCTAGTCCTTTCGGCCTTTATCCCTCTTCTCTGGCTGCTTTACCGAGTCCACACCTTGCTCGACCTGACTTATATCTTCTTCTACCTTTGCGTGCTGTTCTATATTTACCATTAACTCAGACATTGTGGTAACGGCCTTCTTGGTGAGGGACTGTCTGAAACGACTCTGGGGAGGTAGCCCGATCTTGAAAGATGCCATTGCTCGTTGCTCGTTGCAGTCTTCAATCTCGTTGTAGGTCTCCTAGTATCGCCGAGCGTACTCCCGAATTGTCTCTCCATCACTCTTTCGCAGGGCCAGTAGAGTGTCAAAACTCCTTGGCTATTTACTGTTAGTTATGAATCGAGCAGTGAAGGACTAAGCCAACTACTGCCAACTTATTATAGAACGGGGTGGCAATTTATGGAACCAACCGAGTGCTGTCTCCCCTAGGCTGGATGGGAACATGCGACAAAGGAGGGCATCATTCCCACTCCAAGGCGTCATTATTTGTCTGTACTGCCGAACAGGGTTTACTGGATCTGTCTTCCCATCGTACATCTCGAACTTTAGTGGAGAGAACTTGCGAGGTGGATCAGCATTCTCTATAACTTCCGCCAACGGTAACACCAAAATCTGTTCAAGGGCCCTCCTTGCCATGACCTGGGCTATTTCGCCACTTCCATGCTGCAATCGAGAATCCATCCTTTTTTCCAACTAGAGTCGTAGGTCTTGGTTTGGATCCAGTTCGGCCCAAAAGACCCTTTCACGACTTGGCCGAACTGATTCCGTTTTGACGGTTTTGGAACTCCTTATGCTTACCTCAGGTTCTTTGCACCTCCGCTTCTGAGGGTGACTCAGGCTGTAGGACTCCGGGCTACGCTCGGTCTCCTATAGCTCAGGACTTTCCCTTTGCCTCACACGCGGTTCCCTTCGAGCATCCTGCCCCTGGATCAGCCGCCTGAGTTCATCAATATCCCTGTCACGTTGCTCCAATCTCTCTTCCAGATTGTTGATGATCTTATCCCACCTAGCCAGTCTCTCCTCCAGTCTCCCTCTGTTTCTTGAAGATGGGGGAGAAGGTCTTTCTCCTCTGGAACTTGTAGTTGAGTTGCGCAACTGCCTCCCATTGTGAGAGGCATCATCCCTTCGTCTTCGTACCTCTGAGGGGATTCTGGGGGCCCTCGGCCTTTCTGGGATGACAATGACAGATCTTTAGGGGATATCCCCCTGGTACAGCTTCCAGTGAATCCCGTAGGAGTTTGGCTCATAACTCTGTTGGTTCGAGATCGTCGTTCCCACAGACGGCGCCAAATTGTGCGCGGTACAAACTGTTTGGGCTTGCTCGGCACAATCAGGACCTGGTAAAATGGCACAATACTGATGACCCCGAACAAAAGGTGGGCCGGACTCTTGATTGTCGAACTCACTGAAAACTCCTTGCTCCGCCACCGAACTCCTACAAGGCAGAGAACGCCGTTAGCGCCTACCGGCCGGGTGTGACCGGGAGGCACTCCGATACTCAAGTTAGATATCTCTTGGAGAGGTTTCTAAGTAAGAGCTTGGATTCAGAATTGCGTACCTGGTATTTTGGGGTGCCTCTTTTTATATAGTGGTCAAGACTAATTGGAGGCTGAATCCTTTTAGGATTCTGCCTCCTATTAGTTAGGAATTGTTTTCCTACATTGATGTGATTTGTTTCTATCTCTTTTATCCGATCAAACCGTATTAAGGATGGTATCTTATTGAGATATTCTTCCTATTGGGGGGCCTGACATGGGCTTCCCTTGGCCCGGGCTGCCCCTATTCTGGATGGGCCAAACTTGTGAGGCCCGAACAACGATTGGCCCGGGGTTCTTCGAGTACTGGAGCGCCTGTTTTGGGCTGGCCTTCTTATTGGGGCATTGGCCTCATTCGTTCGAGCTGAGCCTTAAGCGCAGGGCTTTTATCCTCCATCACATATCTAAAGTGAGTACATAGACAGAGACGGAGAAAAATAAAGTTAAATCCATAAAAATTTTACTATACTGCTATCCCTATGGCTACAAGAAGAGATATATAAAAAGTTAGAGAAAAATTTAAATAATTTATAAATTGCGAGTACTAAAAGTTTATGAACAATAAAAAAATTAATAGAACTTTCAATATAAAGTTTTTAATATTATTAAAAATATGACTATTTTTAAAAGTTATATATATTTATTTAGTTGATAAGCAAAATAAAAAGTCTTTCATATTAAAAGAATTTTTATTTTGTTTTACGTACTTTAATTTAATTTTAAAATTTTAAAATATTTTTTTAATAGGTAGAGGGTTGAATAAATAAAAGAATTATGATAATTTATTTGTTAGTGTGTTGAAAGTAAAACAAAATACGTTTAATAAAATTATTTTATCATTTTATAATGGCTTATAATTTAATAACAAATTAATAAAAATAAAATTAAACTTTATATGATGAATTTAAATAATTACACTATTTTAAAAAAAATATTTTTTAATGTTTTAAATATTATAAAATATAAAATAATATATTTAAAATTTATTATTTTTATCCCGTGCATAACATGGGTTTATGCTAGTATGTGATTTTATTTTTTATTAATTTAATCATTCATAATTTTTTCTTGATTTGTATGGATCAATATTACTTAAATGAAGATTTTATTTTTGTTCCCATAACTTTCTGTATGTATTTAATAATTTTATCACTTTTTCATTATAAGGTTTTTAATAATAACTTGTTGTAATATGTAAAAATTAGAGTTTCACATTTTTTTGAATACTAATTTTATTAATAATATTAATTTTTTTTAAAATTTATTTATACATTATTCATACATTGTACACTATTTGTTGTTTCAACAATTTTTTTAAAATGTTTATATATCGCATTTGTACATTTAAAACTAATTTTATTTAAAATTTAAATGCTAGTTAAAATGTTCTTGTTTGGGAACAATTTATTATTTTTGGTACTCATATTTTTGGTACATGTCTACAAGAAAAACCACTTTCGGCGACCAAAACTTTGGTCAGGTAAATGTCAGTATTTGATCGCCAACAGATTCTAGTGACCAAATATTTTGGTCGCCACTTTTGTCGTCTAAAGCTTGTCGGCAAAAGTTGTGAAACTTTCAGGAGCAAAGTTTTTTGTCGCCAAAAGGTTCAGCTTTTTAAAAAAAGATGCCGACTAAACACGTTGATTGCCAAAGCTTGTATTCTGCGACCAAAACGTTGATCGGCCAAAATTTCTTAATTTTTAAAAATCTTTTGCCGACCAAATATTTTGGATAGCAGAAACTATTTTTTAAAAAAAAATATATTTGTTACTACAATAATTATTTAATAACTTCATACGTATAATCTATAATGTTTTATTTTTACATTCTAAATAATGATTAATATTTATTCACAATTATATAAATAACAACTACAAACTAATGCAAAATCATTTCCACTCAACAAATAAACCTGTGATCTGTATATATACATATAAGCCTGTAATTTGTGATTTTTATATTTAAAAACAATAGTTACTTATTCACAAATGCATTAGAAAAAATTACACAAACTAGGCAAACCTTCCATTCCCACAAAATAAACATCTGACTTGTGCATATAAAGAATAAAGATCATTCATTTATGCAATAACCATAAATGTTCTTCAAAAGTCATTTCAAAGCAAAAACATATATAACATCCACAATAAAATTTATAATGAAAACAAAAACATATTCTCTTAAAAACATGGATGTCTGTGAAAATAATCTCAAAATCCTGCAGCAGCTAAGGCCATTAAGTATGTGAAGAGGAAAATAAATATAAGTAATATTATTTATTAGTCAAAACTTACCAATCTCTATTGTGACCCCTGGTCAAAAGTGGTAGCTATAATTAAGAAATAAATACAGACACTATAGTAACAAATATTGTGAAAATTAAGGTAAACCAAAAAAAAAATATTTTAAGAGATTTTTTTGAGTGATACTTTAATGTGAAGTTTGGATTGCAGGGGAGGGGGGCAAGGAATTGGATTCGAGCAGTAGTGGCGAGGGTTTAACAGACTTCTTCAAGAGAGTGAAGGCGTGGGTGCTTGAGTCTCTCCGATTGAAAGAGTGAGAATGGAGTTAGGGTTTTAGAGATTTTAAAATATCTATACAAAACGATGTAGTTTTAGTTAAAATAATTTTTTTCCAACCAAGTTATTTGATTGCCAAATGATTTTAACTTTCGCTGACCAAATTATTTGGCCGCCAAATGTTGTTTTTTCATCCTTTCCAAACAAATGGTATTAGCACCAATTTTTCGGCGACCAAAAGAATTTTGTTGCCAAAAGTATATCCTTCCCCAATCAAAATCTATTTTTGTTGTAAAGAATTATACAAAAATGTATTTTCTTGTAGTGCGTATATCTTTTGTCGTTCAATATTAATTTTATCATTTTTTTATGAAATAACTTTTTTTTTATTTTTTTATTTTTATATTCAAGATGGATTTTGTTTTTTTTGTTAGTTTTTGACGTGTAAGTTCTAAAAACATATATATATATATATATATATATATATATATAATAGAGATCTACAACAAAAGTTATGAAATTTTAAATTTTAAACACAAGAATAAACATCGATACTATATCACTAAAGGTGTATTTATCACTTATTTAATCTTGGTGGCCAAAAATATATCAATCACCGACCAAAATTTATGTGGTCACCGAAAGCATATTCATTTCCGACCAAAATGTAAGTGGTCGCCACAAGTATATA
Organism: Heliamphora exappendiculata; assembly: GCA_034768845.1. NCBI lineage: Eukaryota > Viridiplantae > Streptophyta > Magnoliopsida > Ericales > Sarraceniaceae > Heliamphora > Heliamphora exappendiculata. The sequence goes on from JAOTRH010476660.1 coordinate 13,886, forward strand.
TTCGTCGCCGACCAAAATTTATTTGGTCGCCGAAGAATATTTTATTTGGTCGCCGAAAGTATATTCTTCGTCGACCAAAATCTATATATTTTGATCCCAAAAATAGTCGCCAAAAGTGTATTTTCATGTACTTGTCATTTTTAGTTCAATATTTGCTAATTTCTCATTTTAAAGAAATTTCTCAATTTTTTAGGAATGAAAATTTTCTCATTTTTTATCCTTTTCAATTTTTATATTCAACATAGATCTATAGAATGTTTAGGACTTGTAAGTTCTAACAACATAATATTTTTTTTTAAAAAAAGTGGATGTCTACAGCAAAAGCTATGAAAATTTAAAATTTTAAACACAAAACTAAACATCAATACTATATCACTAAGGATGTATTTATTACTGTATTTAATTACTTAGTAATGTATCTTTACGGAAGAGAGATAAAGTTATCTATGTCATTAGTACTTTTAAAAATAAAATCTTTTAAAATAATTAAAAAGTAAAGAGATTTGCCCTCAAATAAGTTTAAAAAATGGCACAATAATATTACAGACACAAATTTTCAAGCATGACTAATTGCAAAAATTTGATTTTTTGACCATTTATTTTTATTAAAAGTCGCAACATTTACAAATTCCATTGCAAATATGAATATTGTGTCCAAATCATTTTCCAAAGTGCTTTGTTATTAAACATAGTTGGTTCTCACAAGTCTAGCCACAGATTATTCATATAGCTGTGGGACTCATAAATTGTGGGTCCCACAGCCATGTGACTGATATGTGGCTGGATTTGTAATACCCAACTGTGCATCCAATAAATTTAATAATTAATGAAGAATTAATTTTGTCTCTAAATTTATCTATTTTCTCGCTAGTTCATTTTGTAATGAAAATGCGTTCTCTTCACTTCATCTCTAAAGCGTCGTCGCAGAAAGTACCTTGTGATGAAAATTCAACTTCTCACCAAAATTGTGACATTTTGCGATGAAAAATCTTGATTCCTTACAAAAGATTTGACATTGGTGACAATTTTTTTATCATATTAGGTGACATAATAAATTGTCGCATATTGTATTTTGTCACAAAGAGTGAATTTTTGACGAACAAATTTCCTCACAAATAAAACTGTTCTGAGACAAATAATTTTGTGGCAATCTTCGTCAACTAAATTATTGACAACAATTTGTGATGAATCAATTTGTTGCAAAATTATTATTTACTGACGAAACCCAAGTCGTCGCTAATACATACAATGAGTGACAAAATATTTTCTCGTAGTAAATACAAAATTGCGACAAAAAATGATTCCTCGCAAAGAAAACTATTTTGTGATAAATAATTCTGTCGTAATCTCCTTAAACTAAATTATTGACACTAATTCGTGACGAAATAATTTGTCGCACAATCATTTTTTAGTGACAAAACTCACTTCGTCACTAATACAATACAATGGGCGACCAAGTATTTCATCACAAATAGATATAATAGGTGACAAAATATTTCTTCACAAGTACATGTAATGGAGGACAAAATATCTCGTCGCAAAGTAAATATAATAGGCAACAAAACATTATCGGGCATTATAGCTAATGGACAATGAAATATTTAATCTCTAAACCTGGACAATATAAATCTTTGTTCCAATTCTGTACAATAAAATATAATATCTATTAACATATGTTCAATATATAACACCATCCATTTCAACATAATAGTAAAATTACTTTAATTTTATACGAACCAATTAATGAAATGTAACCTTTATAAGAAATCAGACACAACAATCTAAATCAAAGGTAAATATCCAACACATCCACGTAATAATGTAACAGTACCTCTAACATAAAAAAAAAATGATGTATCAAACAATTTGACCCAAATAAATTTACAAAAGATGCACCAAAATCTTTCATAGCCAATCTGCGAACACAGTAAAAAAAAATCAAGACATAACTAATATATAAATATATATAAATTGACATGATAAACAAACTGAATTAGAACATAAACTGTGCATTTCGAACTTGATACTTCTTTAACTCGAAGCTATTGTATAGCAATTACCAATGAGCAATATCACGAAGTTCTTGTGACATGTGACCGTGTTAGGGTTGTATATTAAAAATCAAGTATTGAATTTTTTGGTATTGTTTTTATTAATAAAAATAATTTTTTCGTTCCGATGAGAATCTGTATGAGCAATGTATGCATTTTATTATTTATTTAATGTCGTACATAAGTTTATTTTATTCTACATTGTAGTTAATTAGGTGTATAGAGTGCGACTTAAACACGGAAGACCAGATTATTCGTTTTTGTAGAATATAAGTTTATGGTTCACAGTTTTAGATGAAATTGGACACACAATTGGTACGACTGTAATACAGTGTTTTAGTATATCTGTTTTAATTATGGGGAATGATATAGTTTCGACTATAGTTCTGACTCATTGTCGTAGTACACTTTGTGTGTATTAAACATGACCGCATTTGGGTAATTAATTTTAAACTAACTATATAAATTAATTTATGCTCTATAGTTATTATGAGTACTTATACTCTTAAAGCTGAAATAATTATTAGACACGTATATTTAATGTTCATCATTTTGATTCATTAGAGGGTGTAATCTTTTATCAGTTAATAATCCCACTGAGTTGGATAACAACATTACTTATACGATAGATATTAATTATTGACGGAATACGTGTCCCATTAAGGGATTGATGATACCCCCTTAAGAAAATTTGTAAGTTTTAATTATGTCAAACTCTACAGGTAAATTTTATAATTTGATATATCAAATAAGTTAAGAGAAAAGTCTTAAGAAATTATGAAAGATGTCGATTAAATATAATTATCAGTAATTTAATAAGTATTTAATAACATGGGCTCAAAAGTTCAATTTTGAGAATAAGGTCGGGGTGCAATTGCGATTCTTTAGTGATATATTTGTAATTTATGTTTTCACGAAATTGGTTCTGGGTTAAAGTTAGTTTTCCTAATTACATTATAAGCCCAAGTCTTATTTACTTCTTAGGTCCCTATTGTAGTCTATATATATGCCATTATAACCCTGGCCACCGGCACAGAAGTCATTAAGCCTTCTTAGGGTTTCCACTGGCGTGAGAACCAAAAAAAGAAGAAGGTAGTGTAGCTTTAGGATTTAGGAGTTTTGGAAAATGTTCAAAGATAAGAAAATTCAAAGATGTTTACAAAAATATTTCAACACCTTGAAAGTCAAATTTTGAAAATTCATTTTTGTTGAAAATAGAGTCGTCACTTAGTTTTTGATAAAAATAAAAAAAAAATAAAAAATGGCTACTGATCTTGAAAACGTTAACCAGAGAAAGAGGGTTCATAGGTTGAGGTACGAATCGAAAAAAATATTAGGCACCCTGTTCACCTAACCACAAAGTTGGCATCTACTAATCATCATTGATTCTTTTAATAGAATTTCTCAAATAATTTCTCAAATGCATGCAAATAAAAAAAATGAGAGTAAAGAGAGAACATTCAAAATCAGGTATAGAAAATACATAAAATATATACATAACACTCCAAAACAAATAAGTGTCAAAATAAAAATATTAAATCTTATGGTATGCAATTTCTAACTAAAATGATACATGAAACACATTCACATGCGATTTCACAAAAATAAGCTAACTATCATAATTTGCCTAAAAGAACAAAATATACTAAAAGATACTAAAATTAACTAAACATAAATTTGCTACAAAAATAAGCTAAACTATTTTAAGCATGCATTTAAAGAAAATAAGCAAAACATGTATAAGCATACATTAGACAAGCATTTAATACTAAATGTAAAGACGCATGAAAAATGCTATATTAAAAGAAAACTTACTAATAAAGAAAATAAGGGTATATGAAAAAGAGAAATTACCTTTAAAGGTGAAAACTAGTTTAAATAATTTTTTGTGATTTTTAAGTTTAATAAAGAGAAAGAAAGATAGGATGAGATAAAATGTTATGAAAAGAAAATAAGACTTTAAAAGAAAGAAAATGGAGTTTTATAGAAAAATTAATACTAAGATTTAAAAAAAAGAAATGTTAAATGGAACTTTACAAGAAAATTAAAACTAATAGTAAGGAAAAATAGAATACTACATTACAAGAAAAATATAAAGCAACAATAAAATAAAATAGGATACTAGAAAAAAAAATTATACTACTATTGGAAGAAAAAGGAGAAGTAATAGAGAATAATAACAAAAAAAACTAGAAAAGAAAATAAAGTGGGGCATTAAATTAACATTGCTAGAAAATAAAAAAAAATGAAGATAAATGCTAATGAAGAAAATTACATTGCAATTAAATGAAAGTTAAGAATTACAATGGACCGAAAAATGAAATAAAATGAAATACTAGTAAAAAGAAATTAGACAAATTAAAAGAAAATGAAAGTAAATAATACTATAACATTAAATTAGCATAAAAAGAAAAGAAAAGCATAGAAATGAAAAGTTAGAATTAAATGAATGTAATATTGACAATTACAATAATTTTTATGTAACTGCTTATATCATAACAATAACGACATTATTTAGTCGTATCGTTAAATCATGTTAGCACTAATTTGATGAATTAGAGAAAGATAATGTATTTAGTATGAATGTGAAGAGATTAATAACTAAATAATTAAATAAAATGACCGAATTACATGAAGCGGATAGGATTGGCTATGTAAATGAAAGGAAAAGACAAATTAATATTAAATTTAACTCGATCACTTCAAAAGAGAGAGAATGGAGTTTAGAAAGATCGAGGATCTGAGCAGGATACCTAGATTGCCGGGAAATCCTCAAGTTGGAAGTATGCTTCAATGATCCAATTACCGGGTGGTGATCCAAGCGAGGCTTCGACGTCGGTCGGAGGTTCGGCAGGGTTTCGGCATCGGGGCTCGGGATCGCTTGGTATATCGACAGAGTCTCTCTCACTCAAAATTCGTACTAAAAACGTACGTTGGGATACAGTATTTATAGAATTTTTCAAACAATGAGGTGTTGCCACGTTTTGGGACACGTCAGGCCATTTGGAGTTGGCAGTCGCCATGATGCAAGTTGGTGGTCGCCATGTTTTTGAAAAGTTCTACAAAGTTCTATGGCGGTCGCCACAATGGGAGTTGGCGGTCGCCATGATGGTAGGTGGTGGTCGCCACTTTTGGCTAGGGGTTTCCACAAAGTTCTATGGTGAGCGCCATGATGAGAGTTGGTAGTTGCCTTACTTAGGCAGCAAGTTTCGATGATTCGTCAAAATTTCATTGGTTTGAAGGTTTCGGGTTCAAACACCGGGCTTGGATCACTTCCCGAGGATTGTATCGAGGCATTATTCCATCTGTTTTCATCATCGAATTTGCCTAAGATTGGGCATGGTCAAATTGGGATGTCTACAGTTGCCCCTCTTTGATATAACTTGCATATCAACGCGCGAAGCAGATTATATCGAAGACCCAGAGACAACAACTATTTAACCGAGCCGTCAATCTTAGGTCACAAGCACACAAGCATGCATATGATGTTGGTCGTACTCGAATTTTATCGGGTTGCCTACGTACCCCTTTTGCTAGGGATCAGACCAGAACGTAGTTCATGGGGCAAAATGTAAAGATGAGAAGAAACATGATGCAGATGCTAACATGAACAAATGCTAACATGATGTAGATAGGTATGGTGTAATGCAAACACGAGTTAGTTTCAGGTCGTGAAAAGGACCGAGTCAGTTTAGGGTCATGAGGAGGATCGACGATTTAGTTTATGGTTGTGAGAAGGACCGACGAGTCAGTTTAGGGTCGTGAGGAGGACCGACGAGTTAGTTTAGGGTCATGAAGAGGACCGGTGATTCAGTTTATGGTCGTGAGGAGGACCAACAAGTCTATTTAGGGTCGTGAGGAGGATCGGTGAGTCAGTTTATGATCATGAGGAGGACCGACGAGTCAGTTTAAGGTCGTGAGGAGGACCGATAATTCAGTTTATGGTCGTGAGGAGGACCGAGGAGTCAGTTTATGGTCATGAGGAGGACCGACGAGTCAGTTTAAGGCCGTGAGGAGGATCGATGATTCAGTTTATAGTCGTGACGAGGACCGAAGATCAGTTTATGGTCATGAGGAGGACCGACGAGTCAGTTTATGATCATGAGGAGGATTGACGAGTCAGTTTAGGGTCGCGAAGAGGACCGACGAGTCAGTTTAAGGTCGTGAGGAGGACCAATGAGTCAGTTTATGGTCATAAGGAGGACCGACGAGTCAGTTTAAGGTCGTGAGGAGGAATGATGAGTTAGTTTATGGTCATGAGGAGGACCGACGATTCAGTTTATGGTCGTGAGGAGAACCGATGAGTCAGTTTATGGTCATGAGGAGGACCGACGAGTAAGTTTATGGTCATGAGGAGGATCGACAAGTCAGAACGAGGTATGAGATAAAAGCCAAGTAAAGGTTTTGAAATTTATCGGAGAGGATATCACGAATTAATAGGTCGAGTTAAGACCTAAAATTCGGGATAAGATACGAGATTAAAAATAATTAAAAGCCAAATTTGTGGCTTAAAATTAAATTTATCAGGCCTGCGTGCCCCAGTTTTCATTCTGATACACTATACTGTATTTTTGGGCCTTCGTGCCTGCTTATCTGTCCGATGCATGATTCTCTCTTATTTACTGCTCGAACTTGCCTTGGATGCATAGTTTAGTCGTCATAACCCACAGATCACACAAACTACAAATCGTCCCATACCTGTTATGTTCAAACATGGCGGTCGCCATAATCTAACATGGCGGTCGCCACTTTCCCAAAAATGTATAGGTGACGGTTGCCCGTTTCAACATGGCGGTGCCTGGTTAAAAGAATGATGTCACTGTACTATGCTTTTTGGAGTTAGCGGTCGCCAGTTCCAAAATGGTGGTCGCCACATTGATCATGCTTTTTGCCGAAATTATGATTTTCCACCCTTTTCTACCTTATAAATATAGCCCTGAAGGCCCCATTTGCTGTTGCTCAGACTCAGATGGCTTCTCCTCTTTCTCTATGGATTGAAACACTTTTTCACGTTGAACGTTTGAACTTCTCCCCATTTGGCTTGAATGCCTTTTTCTCACTGAGGACCGTGAAGATTAACAGACCTTTACTGATGGCTGCTGCACAATTGTGGGATCTTCAGTCCCATGTCTTTCGGGTTGGTCTCGAAGAACTCTGTCCCACTGTAGAGGAGTTTGCTGCCATTATAGACTTAGCCCTGCGAGGTTCTGTTGTCGTTCCTACTCCCTTCCTCTCAGTTCGGCAGCAGGTGATGCAATTTTGTGGTCTATCCAGGATGGAGGCATCCCTTCTGACCTCGGGTGACTGTCTTGACATCTCATGGCTTATTGAGAGATTTCATCCTATTGGTGACCTCAGCGATCTAGCCCTTCAGCTGCGGCGCCGTTATGCACTTTGCTTTTGCTTCCTTACCCAGTATCTCCTTGTCCCTTCTGATGGGCGGGTTAGTTGTGTCCTGGTTGACATTGCTGGCCAAATGTGGATAGGGAAAGACTTCGTGCCCCTGGTTTTGGCTGAGTCACTACTGGGCTTGGACGTTGTTCATCATGGCGAAACCACCACCTTTGCTGGCATCCCTTTACTGGCATCCCTTTACTTCTCCAGGTGATCTTAACATCTTCTTTTGTATCAAGTTTTGTTACACTGCAAAGCCTTTCTCTTACTGTTCTAACTATTGCTACAGATCTGGCTGATGGAGAAGGTGAACCTTATACAGAAACCTCCCACTAATAGACACAATGTCGTTGCTTTCCCTTACCGTCCGTGTTATCAGGTATGTGACACTGAGGCATCTTGGCGACAATATCTTTCTGCTCTGACTGGCCTAGACATTATCTGGCAGTGCCCTTGGTTGCAGATTCCTACTATGACTCTGACCACTATGGATCACCCTGGTGTTCTGCTGATTGGTCTGCGTTAGACTACTTTCTACTACCCTTACAGGATCATGCGGCAGTTCGGGCGAAGCCAGATCGTATTTTGCAGTATTCAAGGCCGTTTGTTTTCCTTTGCACAGCGGGCTCCTTTTCTAGCACAGTATCGGGATGCCTGACCATCTCGCTCATTGATGGAGATGCACGAGTTGCAGTGTCCTGATCTTTCTGCTGATTACAAGACATGGTTGACACAAGATAAGAAAAAGAAAGATAGAGAAGAGGGGAAACAAGCAATGAAAAGGAGAAGAGTTTGAGGATCTCTGCTTTATTTTGAAAAATTTCACAGCTTTCTTCTCTTTTTTTTTTGTTATTTGTAGAGTTTGGGACTTGTGTCCCTCCTTTATTTAAGAACTTTGTAGCTCTAATCGAAGCAATGACAAAACTCCTACTTGATTTTTAAGATGGTTTAAATTTATCCATAGCTTTAATGACTTTATTATCAGCGTTCAAAAATTAATTTGCCCTAATCTTACTCAGATTCAAAGATGGCTAAAAATAAAGAATGTGGCCGGACTTCTTGAAAGAAGCTGCCTATGTATCTCAAGAAGATGGAATCAGACCATAACGTAGTTCGAGCTCGGTTTTCACTCGGGTATTAACACTCTCCTTTTGTAGTGCCCTGACTTTTGCCAAGGTCGCCCTTTCGGATTTTCGACCTTGCGGGCTACTCTAACTTTTTCCTGAGCCATCCTTTTCGATTTTCAACTCAGGGAGCTTTTATTTTATCTTTATTTCTACCTCAGGGATAGTACTTTTTAAGCTGGTCGAGGTTTACCGGGGTGGAGAATACATTGTCATCTAGATCCATGATAATGACTGCATCACCGGTTATGATGGTTTTGATAAGAAACGATCTGGACAAGTTTGGCTTGAACTTGCGTCTCGGGTCGAAGATGGGAGCTCTGATTTCTTTAAGAACCAGATCGCCTTCTTTGAGATCTCAAGTCTTGACCTTCTTTGGTAATAGAGCTTGAGCTATCCTCCTTTGGTAACCTTGTAAATGAAATAGAGCTTGCAGCATTCTTTCATCGAACAAAAGCAACTCCTCCATTCAGTTCCTCTGCCATTCTGCTTCTGAAATACTGGCCTCGACCACTACCCTTAGCGAGGGGATTTCCACCTCTATGGGAAGGACGGCTTCCATCATGTACACTAAAGAGTATGGCGTAGTTCCGGTTAAAGTTTTGATCAACGTTCGGTATCCCCAGAGTGCAAATGGTAGATGCTCTGGCCAATCTTTGTGTGAGTTGATTGTCTCTTACAAAATTTTCTTGATGTTCTTGTTTGCTGCCTCCACTGCCCCATTGGCTTGTGGTTGATATGGTGAGGACTTATGAGCCATTATCCGGTATTCCTCGAAAAGATCCAGAACCTCTCCTTGAAAATGTGAACCATTATCTGAGATAATTTCATGTGGTACCCCGTATCGGCAAATGATTATTTGTTTGATGAACTTAGCGACATGAGAGGTCTTCAGTACTAAGTAGGAAGTTGCTTCCACCCACTTGGTGAAATAGTCAATGGCTACGAGGATAAACTCATGTCCATTGGATACCTTTGGGGTCACTGTGCCAATTACGTCAATGCCCCATACTGAGAACGGCCATGGTGATGTCAGATTATACAGCTAGAACGGGGGAACGTGCATGAGGTTTGCGTTAATTTGGCACTTATGACACTTCCGCACAAACTAAATACAATATGTTTCCATCGTCATCCAAAAGTACCCTTGTCGTAGGATCTTCTTGGCTAACATATTTTTGCTCATATGTGGCCCACAAACTCCTGCGTGGATTTCCTTCGTTAGTTCTTGCCCTTCTTCATTGTTTACACACAGCTTGTTGACCCCAGAATATCCTCGTTTGTACAGTCTACCACCACAAATGACAAACTGCGCAGACAGTCGTCGTATCGCCCATTTGTCATTTTTACTGGAAAACTTGGGATATTCTCCTTTCTCTATGAAGTTTTGAATGTCAAAGTACCATGGAAGTCTGTCAGTGCTTTCTTCGATAGCGGCTGTCATCTCATATGTCGGCTTTCTTTTTTGCTTAGTTATCAAAGGTCTCATCTGAACTCCGGGTGTTATGTCAATCATGGATGCTAGGGTGGCCAATGCATCGGCAAACTTGTTCTGCAGTCTCGGCACATGGGTGAAGATTACTGATTCAAAACACGGTGTCAGCCTCTCAAGTTATCAAAGATCTCATCCGAACTTCAGGTGGTATGTCAATCATGGATGCTAGGGTGGCCAGTGCATCGACGAACTTGTTCTGTAGTCTCGGCACATGGGTGAAGATTACTGATTCAAAGCATAGTATCAAAGGTCTCATCCGAACTTCGGGTGGTATGTCAATCATGGATGCTAGGGTAGCCAGTGCATCGGCGAACTTGTTCTGCAGTCTCAGCACACGAGTGAAGATTACTGATTCAAAGCACGGTATCAGCCTCTCCAGTTCTTCATGGTAGAGAATTAAGGTTACATCCCTGACCTTCCATTCTCCTCTTGCTTACGAAACTACCAATGCTGAGTCTCCAATGACTTTCGGTTTCCTTGCCTCTAGTTCTAAGGCTGCCTACAATCCCGCTAAACATGCTTCATACTCAGCCTGATTATTGGTGACTTTAAAATTGAGTTTTAGGGACAATGGAACATGTGAATCATTGGGGGTGACAAGAAGGACTCCTATTTCCTAGCAATATTGATTGGATGCGCCATCAAAATATAGAGTCCATTTTTCATCCCCAACTTTCATTAGCTGTTCGTCGGGAAATTGGAATTCTGTATCTTCGCCTCCTTCAACTGGTTGGTCGGCTAAAAATTTTGCCACTACTCTGCCCTTGACTGACTTCTGGGTGACATATTGAAGGTCAAATTCTGATAATAACAACAACTATCGGGCTAGCCTTCCTGTTAGTGCCGACTTTTCGAACAGATACTTTAACGGGTTCATCCGAGAGATGATGTTCACTGTGAATGATAACACATGTAGTGCCTTAGTTTTTGAGAAGCCCAAACCAATGCCCAGCATGTCTTTTCTAGCAGCGTGTATCGTATTTTCGACCCAGTCATTTTCTTGCTTAAGTAGTAGACATCCTTTTCTACTCTAGTTTCACCTTCTTGTGCAAGCATGCATTCCATAGCTGAATCAGTCACTAACAAATAGAGGATCAGTAGCCTGTCTGGTTCGGGAGGAGTTAGAATATGAGGGTTTTGTAGGTACTGTTGTCCGGCATCGAAGGCGTCTTGGCATTTCTGATCCCACTCGAACTTGACTCCCTTCTTCAGCAGGCGCAAGAAGGGCTCACAGGTAGTTGTCAATTTTGCGATTAAGCGGCTGATGAATTGGATCTTTCCCAGAAAACTCCTGACTTCTCACTCGGTCCTCGGAGGAGACATTTTCAAAATTACTTCGATCTTTGAGGGGTCGACTTCGATGCCTCGTTGGGTGATCATAAATCAAATCACTTTTTCGGCAGTGACTCCGAAGGAACACTTTTGCGGGTTGAGTCGCATCCTGTACTTTCAAATTCTTTCAAAAAACTTTCGCAATGCTATGATGTGGCCATCCCGATCCTTAGACTTGACTATCATATCATCCACTACACTTCGACCTCCTTGTGTATCAAGTCATGTAGTAAAGTAGTGACAGCCCTTTGATAGGTTGCCCCTGCATTCTTTAGACCGAATGGAATCACACGATAACAATAGGTGCCCAAAGGTGTGGTGAATGTTGTCTTTTCTCTATCTTCGGGACCCATCAGAATCTGGTTGTACCCAGAAAAACCATCTATGAAAGATAGCAAGGCATGCCCCGCTGTACTGTCCACCAAAGCGTCAATGTGTGGCAACGAAAAATCATCTTTTGGGCTAGCCTTGTTGAGATCCCAGAAATCCACGTAGACCCGGATACGACACTCCTTCTTTAAAACTAGCACTATGTTTGCCACCCACTTCGGATACTCAGTTACCATTAGGAATCCATCGTTGATCTGTTTGGCGACTTCTTCTTTGATTTTCAGATCCCATTCTGGTCGGATGCGTCTTAATTTTTGTTTGACCGGTTTAGCATCGGGGTATAGCAGGATATGGTGCTGGACGATGTCGGGATCAATTCCGGGCATATCCTCATAAGACCATGCAAACACATCTTTAAATTCTTTTAATAAAGTTATTAATTG
>JAOTRH010476681.1:0-26052 GCA_034768845.1 Heliamphora exappendiculata
TGGCCAATCCAATTGTAATTGAATCTGCTATTGAAATCTGGATTTCCATGGCCAATGAAATTCACAGATTCCAACATTTTCATGGCCAATGAAATTCACAGATTTCAACAAACACTACCAGTCTAGGGTTTAGAGGGTCGAGGGTTCGGGATTCGGGAGTCAAAGATTTGGTGTTCGAATGCCAGGGTCTTTGGTTAAGATTAGGGTCAGGGTTCTGCTGTTTTGGGTTTTTTGGGGTCTCAGGGTCGGGTTTAAGAGATCAAGGGTCTAGGGGCCGCGAACTAGGGGCCAAGAGGCCATAGACCCGGGTGCCTAAGGGCCTGGGGGTCCTAGGTCGCGGATCGGGGGCTGGGGTTTTGAGTTGGGTGTTAGGATCATGGTTCAGTGGCCTGGCGTCGGGGCAAAAGCTAAGATTTTGGAGGTTTGGGAATCTAAAGGTTCGAAGATTCAGGGGCTCTGGGATGGGGTTTTAGGTCAAAGTGGCAATTAGGGGTTCATGGATTTGGGGGTTGTGGCTCGGGTGTCCGGGAGGCTGGGCCTTGGGGCTTGGGGCTAGTGGTTCATGTTTCTTGTACTCCAGTAGGGCAGTAGCTTATAATTTGCGTTGGTTAGTTTGATTAAGGATTTGCCCTTTCCCAATGTTCAACTGCCACTGGCCACACAAGATTCACAATTTTTCAAAAAATTTTGGGCCCGTTTGGTTAGCATTTTTTTGAAAAAATTTCACTGCTCAGTTTTTGAAAAATACGTTTGGCGAGCATTTTTTCGGCATTGTTTTCAACAAAAAAAAAGAGTTCAGATTTATAGTCCAATAGGAAAAATTGAGAACAATAAAAAATTGTTTTCAAAAATTTTTAAAATTTTTTTAAAGTCGTTTTCGAACAAAACGAAAATTGACCTCTCATCGTCGTCGATCGTCGTTGTCAAGATCCCATCCCTATTGAGCTCCCAAATCGAGCTCTCATCGCCATCTCAGCTCGAGTTGAGAGGTCGTTATCTAAAATCGTCATTGTCATCTCAGCTCTCATCATCATCGTCATAGTTCACAATCTCTGCGACGAGCTTTGTGATGTGGTTTCGTCGAACTCTTCCCTTTGGTTGCGTTGCCCTTCCCTTTGCTAGTGTTGAGTTTTGCGACACGGTTGCTGTCGAGCTTTGCGGCATCAATTACACATCTCGTTTTATCGTCGGTAATATATTTTTCGTTTCTTGATTTGAAACCAGTTATGGTCAGAATAAGGGTTAGAATTTTTAAAAATAGTACACCATAAATTTTTTTAAAAAAATATTATAAAATTATATTTTAAATTTATTTTTAAAAAATGCAACCAAACGAATTTTTTTTTATTTTAATGCAATAAATATCCTTTCTTGGGAAAGGAGTCTCGTCCAGTTGTCCTGACGCTATAGTCGAGGAAAATAAAAATTGTTGACCGACGTCAAAGTGGGTGAACAATAATACCCATCACCCTCATCGCTGAAAAAAATGTAGGGTTCCACCAAAATGACATTAGTTTTGGGAGCAATTATTTAATATTTTTTAAAATAATAATGTACTTAAGTTATTACGTGACAATTTTTTTACGTGTTAAGTAAAACACAAATAAACATCTAATAAACCCTATTAAATACACTAAGGGTGGGTTTGATATCTTGGATGTGATTGAATAAAATATAAAAAATAAATAATATTGTAAGTCTTATATATATATTTTTAATATTATGAGATTATGAAATGAATTATGTGTATAGTGAAAAATTTAATTCATGTTTAATTATGGTAAGATAAGATTTATAGAATTATTTTTGATCGTTAGATGATGAGAGAAAATAAACTAGAATTTAATACTAAAAATACCAAAGGGAGCTTGGTATTACTAATATCATGAAGTATTAATAATTTAGTTTTCGTTGAATCTTTAGTCCTAATCTTGCGATACAAACGCGTGTATAATAGTCCGAAGAGACAAAAATTAAATAGGTGGAGCTCACCAATCCAAACATGGTCTAAGAGTTTGATTTAAAAGTAAGTTTTTTTTTTGCTTTTTTACATTTTTAATCAAACACTAAATTTAATTCAAAAAAATAAATTATTTGATAAATTAATTTTTATGATAACTTTATTGAAAATAATTGATTGGGTAAAAAGTTAAACATTTTTGCTTATTTTTCAAAGATAATTTTGTTATTTTATATAGTTGATATTGACAGTAATTAAATTAACTACTAGAATATTATTATATTTTAAAATGTGACGGGAATTTAAATAAAATATTTTTAAAATTATTAATTTAATTTTTAATACTTTTTAACTTTTTTGCAAATAAATTATGTTGACTTTTTATATTTTTAACTATAAAATTTAAAAAAATTGTGTTGGCAATCAGCCCCTAGTACTTGTAAAGAGTAAAGTTAGACAACTAACTCAACTTGTTCTAAAAAAAAAACCCCTTGAATAAGCATTAGGTTGAAAAAAAAGCAACCTATTGTTTTGATAGAGTTATTCCAGCAAATCTAACTTAAAACCTGGATTGAATATGTCTGTGTTCACCTGCAGCTGTGGTAGGAAATGGGTTTGTAGCCAGAGGCATCACCTTTGAAAACTATGCCGGGCCAAGCAAACACCAGGCGGTGGCACTCCGCAGCGGCGCAGACCTCTCGGCGTTCCACCAATGCAGCTTCGTCGCCTACCAAGACACTCTATACGTCCACTCCCTCCGCCAATTCTACCGCGAATGCGACGTCTACGGCACCGTCGACTTCATCTTCGGCAACGCTGCCGTCGTCTTCCAGAATTGCAGCCTATATGCTAGGCAGCCGAACGCCAACCAAAAAAACATTTTCACCGCGCAGGGAAGAGAAGACCCCTTTCAGAACACCGGGATCTCGATCCTCCGATGCAAGGTTGCCGCCGCGGCCGACCTCATTCCAGTCCAATCTTCCTTCCAAACGTACCTTGGCCGGCCGTGGAAGCAATACTCCCGGACGGTCTTTCTTCTTTCCAATATAGGGGATTTAATTTCTCCAGCCGGGTGGCTGGAATGGGATGGCGATTTTGCTTTGTCGACCCTCTACTATCGGGAGTACATGAACCGGGGTCCGGGTTCGAACACGAGTGGCCGAGTGACCTGGCCCGGTTTCGCCGTCACCAATAATTCGACGGAGGCAAGTCAGTTCACGGTTGGAAATTTTATTCAGGGGGCAGAGTGGCTGCCTTCTTATGACGTTCCCTTTCAACTCAATCTCTCTAACTGAGTTGAACGCATGAAATTGTTTAATCTTTCAAAGAAGATTTGGGGCCGATGTTCACAAATATTAATATTTGTTTGGTTTAGTTTTTTTTTGTGTGGCTTTTATGAATATTTTTTATTCTTTGATTTTTTTTTATAATTCATCGTGATAAAATAAATCTAAAAATATTGTCATTTTGAAAAAAGTTAAAAATTTTTTACTAAAAATAAAAAAAAATCACATAAAAGCCTTAAAGTGTCTTTTTTTCGTTTTATCTGAATTTTTTTATTTTTTGGTTAATATTTTTTTATTTTTTTTATAACAAGAAAGATCTAAAAAATATAATCATTTGAACAAATATAGATTTTTTTTATTTAAAAACAAAAAAAATCATATAAAAAAAATTATCCCACACGGGTGGTTTTAAATTGCCTTATGCACCAAGAGGTTATCCGTCAAATGAGAGTGCTTGCTCCCACAAACCATTAACTAGCGTGCACATCTTATGAATCTCCACCCTTCAACATCATCAAATTTGGTAGTCATGAGTTGTGTCTATAATACTAACTATAAATGCTTCTAAGTACTTAAAAATTATATCTTAATCAAATCAATAAGCTCTTTGACAATGTCCTTAGTAGGAATCCCATCATAGCTGACCTCATTTATAGATTCACGAATCAACCTCATAACTATGGTATTATCTCGTTTACCAAAAATTAAATGAACTTACTTTCTTGGTCGAACTCAAGATTGGAAAAAATGCAGAAATTAGCGATTGTAGACTTCATCAGAAAAAAATAGTGGATTGAACGAAAATAATAAATAAATTTTATTACTTTGAAGGAATTGTATTGTAACGAGTACGAGGGCTATAAATAAAAATTACAAACTGAAAATTTAAAAGCTAGAATTGAAACAAACTAGAAACAAAATTTACAAAAAAAATAAAGTAACAGATAAAAATAAATAAGCGATTTATCAAGTTAAAAGTGTGTTGCAATGATTGCAAGCCACGTACTTGTACAAATATCTATAAAAATTACTAATAATCGCTATTAACTTCTTACAACTACTTTTAAGCTTGAATTAATTTTACGATGATAAGTGTCTCACGTGGTTGTAACTTTTAATAATTGTCGATCTTCTCTTTGGTTGCACTTATTATCTTTAAGAAGAATTCATGTAGGCATTTTTAAATATATAATTATTTTTTATTAAATTTTTATAAAAATTAACAAATTATTTAAATAAAAAATAATATTCTCAACAAAAAATATAAATTAGAGTATAAACATATCCTTATTTCATTTTGCATAAAAGAGCTTATTTGCCTCATATGTTTCATTTGTAGGCGAATGCCTCGCCTCGCGAAGAACAAACTGATAATATGAGGGGCTCAATATGATACCAACTCTTGCATAATAATGTTTCACATTTGTAGGCGAGTGTCTCGCCTCAAGGAGAACAAGCTTTTTTTTGAACTTTTTTGATTTTTTTAATCTTTTAATTAGTTTTTTTGTTTGAATCGTTAACTAAAAAAGTAACAAAAAAATTAACTTAACTTTCTTTAAATACTTTTATTAAAAAAAAATTATTTTTTCGACTCGACTCAATGATATGAGTCTAAAATATAATAATTTGACTAAATATTAAAAAAAAATTAAATTAAAAATAAAAATAAACGACACTAAATAAGCAAATAAACAATTATTTCAAAATAGTGCCTATGTTTAATTTTAACTTGTTCAGACGTTCACTCACGTCTCCGAACATGATCAATTTGAAAAAAAATAAATTTTATTAAATGTGGTAAAATAAAGTAAATTATGAGATCCATTTTTATTAAAAATTAATAAATTAATAAAAGATAAGTTTATTCACTTTTAAAATGAGTAAACAAATTTGCAATAGCCAACAAAAGTGTTTCTCACATTATTTTATATAAAATATTTTTTATTAATAAAAACACTAGATAAATAATGTCTTGTATGGTTGTCTGATCAGATACAGACGGTGATGATCTGAGCAGGCCACTCCAACAAACCTGCCATTAATTGTAATTCTTCAATTGTCTTCCGTTGCACAATTTAATTTTAGTGCACGTTTTTGTATTAAGAGTGTTGGTTGTTTTCTTTTAATTGGGGAACTTGGTCTTCAAGGTATGAGCAGTTACAGAAAAACGAGAGGCTTTTTGTGTGCTGTACAAATTGTTTAAGTTTACTTGGCACAATCAAGATCAGATAAACTGGTTCAATACTGATGATTCCGAGCAGAATCTAGGCCAGACTCCTCGTCTCCGAACTCACTAGATGTTCTTGGTTTCGCCGCCGAACTCCTGCAAATACCAAGAATACCGTTAGCGCCTACCGGCCAAGTGTGACTCGGAGACACTCTGATGCTCAAGTTAGATATCACTAAGATATGGTTTCTAAGCAAGAGCTTGGGCTTCAGAATTGTGTACCTTGTGGTTTGGGGGTGCCCCTCTCTATATAGGGGTCAGGTCTTGATATGGGTTGAATCCTCCCTGGATTCTGCCTCCTACTGTTTAGGAGTTTGCTTCCTATCTTGTGGATTTGATCCTGATTTGTTCCCATCTGCGTATTCGATCAAATCTGGGTAGGATGGGAACATATCTTTCGATTTAAGGCGCCGACATGGGTCTTATTGGTCCAGGCTGCACCTTCATGGGGTGGGCCGAACTTGTAGGGACCGAACAACTGGTGGTCCGGGATTTTGGTTTATTAGAGCAGGCTGGATGGGAACCTGTGTGTTTGGGCTGGGACTTTGGGCCTAGAGTATTTTGTCCACCTTCAACTGCCCCTAACTCTAGTCCTTGAGCGGCTGGCCTATTCGGTGAAGTGCCAGAGCTTTGGATCTTTGTTCGATTGGCAATCCATGTTTGTACGGTGTGCATGTGGTTGAGTTATTCGGAATATGCATTAAGTGATGGAGTTCCAAGAGGCGATCCGTTACTCGGAGTCTTCTGCTCGGTTATTCGGGGATGGCTAGACTGCCCAGATCCCTTGGGCTCCTCTCATAACTGGTGACGACTTGCCTCGAGCCTTGCGTGGATGATGTGGCGCGCCCTGATTGGAACAATGGAAGGGCACGCGTCGTTTCAGGGAACTGTGTAATGATTATAGACTGCGCATTTAATGCCGATCTTTTCAAATCTCGTGAGTATAAAAACTCCCTCAGATGCCCCTTACGCTCCCTGCAACTTTCACAACGAACTTCAGCCCAAATTTCGGCAAAGCAATTTTCCAGAAATCGGCGTCAAAAACTCGTCATTTAGTGACGTTGTAAGCTTTTAAATTCCTTTTGCTGCCATTTCTCTATACTTTGAGCTTCAGTTTGCCACGTCTTTTCTCCCCTTTTCCCTTTTTTCGTTTTTTTTTTCTTTGAAAGTGGGCAAACTGAGAAAACTGGCCTCGACGCCGGAGGCCATGCGAACTTTCCGACGTCGATACCAAATTCCAGACAATGTTGAGATAACTCTGGCCAGTCCCGGCGATTCTCACGAAGGGAATTGGGAAAAGCTTCCCCTTCCTTTAGTTGCCATAGTGGAAGGGGGAGTTCGGTTCTCACTTCACCCACTTCTTCGCCAAACTCTCCGTTATTACAAAGTTAGCCCCATGCAAGTGTCCTTTAACGTGTTTAGAGTGATCATGGAGGTGGTTGAGCTAAACCGTATTTTAGGTACCAACTTGGGTATCTAGGATCGTGTATTGCTACAACAAAGTTCAGCATTCGATTGGTTCATATTATCTGAAAGTAAAAAAGGGCAGCCAAAAAGCTCATGATCGAATTACCGGACTCCGGCAAGGACGTGAATGACGATTTCGGCTACGTGACCGGTAACTTCGAGTTCGGTCCTGGCGAAGAGCACAACATCTTTACAGTCCCCCGAAAAAGCAGTCGTGGCCCTGGTTGTGTCATCACTACTTGTTTGTTTAAATGCCTCGCTTACATCATTCTACCTTGTAACATTCTTGCTTGTTTGTTGCAGGGGAGATTGCCAACAACCGTTCCCGTGGCCCTCTACTTGGCGTCCACATAGAAGACTTGAGGAAAGTCTTGAAGTATAAGGGCCCCCCCGAACAAAAAGGCTTGGGCCGCGCTGCTCACATCCTCCTGAAGTACGTTCCAACCTACCGAAGCTTTATCAGGCCGAATACTTCAGGAGTTCGGATAACCGCCGCTGCCTCATATCCAGCCGAGGTACCGGAAGCCATTGTTCTACCCTTTACCCGTGCAGAAAGGCAAGTCACCATCGCCCAACCTCCTTTGCTGGCTGACGAGCCCGGGCCATCATCACCAGGGTATACCATTTCGATTTCGTCCTCTTCATCCTCTTCCATTGACTTTTTTGTATTTGAAGAGATCCCCGACATGGCACAAAAGAAGGCCACAACTGCCGACCTCAGCCAATTCCTCACCCTAGGGGGCTTGAAGAGGAAGGCGACTGCTGTCCCATCGACAAAAGTGAGCCTGGTTGCCGAACTGACAGAAGAGGCCGCCCCAATTTCCAAGGCATCGTCTCAGCCCCCACAGAAGAAGCTGAAGAAGGTTGGGGGCTCTCCTCCGAAAAAGAAGGAGAAGGAGAAGGAGAAGGAGAAGAAGGAGAGGGAGAAAAGAGAAAAGGGGAAGGCGGTAGCAGAGCCTTCTGGGGGAGCGGAACCATGGACGCCCGATCTCATCAAGCGCAATCGAGCTATCACGACCGAAGACAAGGTGAAGTCCCCAGACACTTCCTTCGGCCTATCAAGGGCATTGCTGCTGCCTAGTGACATGGAGGAAATCAGAAAAGTCCCCCATGAGCATCTAGTGAAGTCTTCCATCCGCCACTCAGTCCAAGTATTGTTCAGAACTCACTCATTCGTTACTCTTGTGCTTCACATTTTTACTTAATGTTTGCTTTTATGATTAACACCATTTTCCTTTGTAGAGCCTTCAACGTTTGATGGTGATGGCGGAGTGTACTGAGGCGCGAGAAGCCGAGCTGGCCAAGCTTTGCCAGGCCAACTCCTAATACCTTCAGCATATTGGGAAGTTGGAAGGTAGTCTTCGGGAGAAGACAAAGATTGCCGATGCAGCTCGGGCAAGAGTCTCCGAGCTTGAGGTACAGAAAACTGCCTTAAAGAGGCAACCGTAGGAGAAAAAGGATTCCCTTTCCCATACCGTGGTTCAACTAGGGGAGACCGAGGCCGAGCTGGTCAAGGCCAAGGAGGAGGCTTCAAAAGCCTATTCGACAGGGATTGCAGAGGCTACAGAGGATTATAAGTCGCAGACCCTAGGTGTTCAGGACCTCATCTTTGGCTTCGTTTGGGAGGCCGCACTCAAGGCCGCCGGGGTCGAGGCATCCTCCCCCTTATATTCTGATGTCCCCCTCCCGAGCAAACAAGTTGCCGAAGAAAAGGGTGAGGAGGTTAGAGGATCTGAAGCCGTTGCTGCAGAAGCCGATCAAGCGGTGCCAGTCGACGCGGACCCGGTTGTTCCGGTGATGGTCGAAGAGGTGGGAACTCCAGTTGAGACCATTGAGGATTTCCTTGCTGCCCCATGAGGGCTTTGTATTTATTTATTTTTTGCATATCATTGTATAGCTCTTCGGAGCGGCTAATTTTGTAGCTTAAGGGGTTCCAGTCCCCTTTTATTTTAATGAAGAACTCTTTTTTAACTTTCTTCGGTCTTCACTCTTGCATTATTTTTGATGGACTTTCGTACTGACAGCTCTAGAAATTCGGACATACTTCCACACTTAGTATTTTAGGCATAACTATCCCAAGTGTGGGTCCAAGCTTTTAATCTTTAAATATACTAAGTATGAGATTCAATATCCACACAAAGGGCTTGATGAGTTCGGATGAACATCGGACTTGGCTTTATTAGGCTCATTCATCCTAAACATGGGATTAACGTCCATATTAAGGGCATAATTAGTTCGGATAAACATCGAACTTAGCCTTTTAAGGCTTAATCATCATAAGTATGGAATTATCATCCATACTAAGGGCTATATGAGTTCGGATAAACAACGAACTTAGCATTTTAAAGCTAAAACATCCTAAGTATGGGATTAACATCCATACTAAGGGTTAACTTAGTTCGGATAAATTTCAAACTTAGCCTTTTGAGGCTTATTTTTCCTATGTGTGGGATTAACATCCACACATAGGGTATGGTGAGTTCGGATAGATTTCGAACTTGGCCTTTTGAAACTTATTCTTCCTAAGTGTGGGATTAACATCCACACAGAGGGTATGATGAATTCGGATAAATTTCGAACATAGCCTTTTTATGCTTAAACATCCTAAGTTGGGATCAACATCCATACTAGGGGCTGGTTCAGTTCGGATAAACTTCGAACTTTACCAAATTCATTCGCTGTACTGAGTATGTATGCCCCCCAAGTTTTTGTCAAGAAGATTGTGTGATAAAGACTAGTAGGAGAAAAGAAAAAAACTGGTGCAGAACAACGGCGTTTTTATTGTGAATAATAAAGAGCTACAGAGAACTATAAACTTTTAAAAGTAAAATTTGCGGAGATTGTTTGCATTCCATGGCCTAGGGACTGCTTTTTCGCTCTAGGTGGTATGCTCCAGTGCCACCTTTGGAGGTAACCTTGTACGGACCTTCCCAGTTTGGGCCCAACTTTCCCTGTACTGGACCCTTCATATGGCCGAGCACTTTTCTTAGGACCGGATCACCTATGCCGAACTCACAGTGCTTCACCCTCTTGTTGTACCATTTGGCAAGTGTTTTCTGATAGGTTTTTAATTTAATGGTGGCCATCGTCCTACGCTCTTCGGCTAAATTCAGGTCCAAATCCATTGTTCTATTATTTACTTCGGGGGTGCTCACCTCTGTTCGGATGGTAGGTAGCCCAACCTCTAGTGGTATGACTGCCTCCACCCCATAAGCTAAGGAAAATGGGATTTCACCCGTAGATCTCCTCGGAGTAGTTCTGTAAGTCCATAGGACTGAGGGTAGTTCTTCGACCCACCTCCCATTGGCGGCATCCAGCCTCTTCTTCAACCTGTCAATGATGGTCGTGTTGGTAGCTTTTGCATGTCCATTACTCTAGGGGTATGCTGGGGTAGAGAAGTAGTTCTTGATCCCTAGTCCCGAACAAAAATTCTTAAATAGGGAGCTGTCGAACAGGGTACCGTTGTCAGAGATAATTGCTCAGAGGATGCTGAACCGGGTGACGATGCTCTTCCATGTGAACCTCTTTACATCAACGTCCCTGATATTAGCCAAAGGCTCAGCCTTCACCCATTTAGTGAAGTAGTCAGTGGCAACTAGGAGATATTTCCTGTTGCCTGTGGCCTTTGGTAAGGGGCCAACTATGTCATACCCCCACTGGGCGAAGGGCCATGGACTTGTGAGTTGGAAGAGGTCTTCGGCTGGGATATGTATGTTTGGGCTGAACCTCTAGCACTTTTCACACTTCTGCACATACTGCTCTACGTCCTTTTGCATTTAAGGCCACAAGTAGCCCTAAGAAATCGTCCGGTGAGCTAATGACCGCCCTCCAGTATGGCTACCACAGATTCCTTTATGTATTTCGAACAAGAGATCTTGGACTTTGTTCGGGTGCACACAGAAGAGGTAAGGTCCAGTGAAGGATCTTTTGTACAGGTCCCCCGAACCAGAGACCAAGAACCTTGCTGACTTCTTTCTTACCATCCGAGCTTCGCTTTGATCGTTTGGGAGCATGTTTTTCACCAAGTAGTCCTTTATGGGATCCATCCAACTTGGACCCAATTTCGAGCAATAAATCGACTTTTCTTCGTGGTTGACGATGCTCGGTTGTTGGAGTATTTTTTTATAGAAATCACCCTTTTTTCTCAGAACTAACGGCTGATGCTAAGCAAACCAGAGAATCAGCATGGCTGTTTTCCCTAGATGAGAGCTGGGTGATCTCAAAACATGGGATGTCTTTGGCCAATTGCTGTGCTAATTGGACGTACGCCTGCATTCTATCATCTCTGGCTAGGTATTCTCCCTTAAATTAGTTTACCACCAATTGTGAATCACAAAATACTTTAACCTTTTGTGCCTTCAGTACTTTGATGTCTCGGAGCCAAGCTAGTAGGGCCTCATATTCGGCCTCATTTTTGGTGGCCAAGAAGTCTAGCCGAACAGTCTTCTCCATGAGGAATCCATCAGGGCTATACAGGACTATCCCTGCTCCTGCACCTTTGTTGCACGAAGAGCTGTCTACGTAGAGCTTCCAAGTATCTTCTGAGTCTTCATTTTCAAGAGTTACTGGCTTTGTGGTTGGCCCCAAGTGTCCACTGAACACTCCTCCTGGCTGAACTTGGCTATAAAGTCTGCCAAGACTTGGCCTTTTATGGCCGTCCTTGGACTAAAAGTAATGTCGTGCTCCTCGAGCTCCATAGCCCACTTTGCAATTCTTCCTGAAAAGTCAGCTTTACAAAGTAATGCTCGAAGTGGGCGTTCGGTGATTACCTTGATCGGATGAGCTCTGAAGTAGTGGATGAGTTTGCGAGAGGCAACGACCAGGTCCAGTGCGAGCTTCTCCAATGGCAGGTACCTTGTCTCCGGGTGAAGGAGGACCTTGCTCACGTAGTAGATTGGCTTTTGGATCTTATCTTCTATCCTTAGGAGGACCGCACTGACAGCTAGGCTTGATACTACGAGGTACACGTATAAGGTCTCTCCACTGTTCGACACCGTTAGTAGCGGGAGAAATGAGAGGTATAGCTTCAATTCTGCTAGGTCGATGCTCGGGTAATGAAGCGGTTAAGTGCTGCAGCCATTCCTGTCAACTTCTGGACTTCCTTCATATTCTGTGGACTTTTCAAGTTCTGGATGGCATAAATCTGTTCGGGGTTCACCTCTATTCCTCTGTGAGTGACCAAGAAGCCAAGGAACTTACCCAAACTTACCCTGGAGGCACACTTCGAAGCGTTAAGTCTTAACTTATAGGTCCTGAGGATCTCGAACGCCTTCTTCAAATCGTACAGGTGGCTGTTCGGATGCTTGGTTTTAACAACCATATCGTCTATGTAAACTTCCATAGACTTGCTGATCAGGTCGCCGAACATCTTTGTTGCAAGCCTTTGATAGGTGGCACCAGCGTTCTTTGGCCCAAATGGCATTACCTTGTAGCAGTAGATTCCTCGAGGAGTACATGGTAATCTGATGATACCCTTTATAGGCATCCAGGAAACTCATCCTCTCATGCCCTGCCGTTAAATCAACGAGCTGGTCTATTTGAGGCAGAGGAAAATAGTCTTTAGGGCAGGCCTTGTTGAGATCGATGAAGTCAACACAGACTTGCCACCTTCCATCCTTCTTCTTTACTACGGCAGTGTTTGCCAACCAGGTTGGGTAATGAACTTTCTTGATAGCCCCAACCTCCTTTAGTTTTTGAACTTCCTTAACCACTGCTTCTACATGATGTGGTGCTGATTTCATTGGCTTCTGTACCACTGGCTTCCTCTGGGGATCCACATTTAACCAGTGGTTAATCACTTCGGGGTTTATCCCGGCATCTCGTACGGCGTTCATGCGAAGACCTCCTTATTTTCTTTCAAAAATTCAACCAGGTGGGTCTCATCTTGTTCGGCTAAGCGTGTTCCGAGCAAGAAGAACCGACCTGGGTCCTCCAAATTGATGATGACTTTCTTGAGCTCTTCTACAACCTTCTCTTCGGCAGTTTGGCTGTAATCATAGATCGTTGTTCCTTCCTCCATCTTGACAGTCTTTACTTCTGGATATTGTTCAGGGCTCTTCAAGGTTGCTAGGAAACACTGCCTCGCGGCATGTTGGTTTCCTTTGATTTTAACTATCTCTTGGCCCACTTAAAACTTCAGGGATTGATGGTAGGTTGAGGGTACGATGCCCAAGCTATGGATCTATGTTCTTCCTACAATAGCGATATAGGTAGATGATTAGTTAACAACAAAAAATTCAGTACTTACAGTTGCTGGGCCTGCCTTTATTGGTACCGTAATCCTTCCAACGGGCCATACTGGGTCTGTGCCATGCACTTTTTGAGTGCTGAATCATTTAGTCCCAGCTTATGGAATAGGCTATAGTACATGATGTCTACCGAACTCCCTTGGTCTACTAGCACACGCATTACGTCGTAATGAGCAATGCGCAGTGTTAAGACCAAGGCATCATTATGAGGTCGGTGATTTCCTTCAAGGTCCTCTTGTGAGAAGCTGATCCCTTTGGGTTGCCCTTGGCTGGAGTCTCCTTTCGTTCTCCTTCGCTTACCCTCATCCACCTTCATGGATGTGTAATGGTCCTAGCATGGTGCCGAACTATAGATCGGGTGATCAGCTCAGCTGTGTCATGGATCATTTTTACTACGCCAAGTGGAGGGTCTCCTTGTTCGGTCCTCTGGTCCTGTTCACGGTTCCTTCCTTCCCGAGTAGTCTTTTTTGCGTCAACGAATTCAAGTAGATGCCTTGCGTGCACCAAATCCTCCAAGTGCCTCTTGAAAGTCCTACACTCTCCAGTCAAGTGGCCATGATCTCGGTGATAATGGCACTTCTTCTTCTGATCACGTCTGTTCGGATCTCCCATCAACTTCGAGGGCCACTGAAAATATGGTTTGTCCTTGATCTGGTCCAGGAGCTTATGTAGGGGCTCCTTGAATATCGTCTGCACTGCCTGGTAAGCCACTGACTCCTTTCCCTAGGGTGGCTTCTTGGACTTCTGATCTTTTCGGCCTTCGTCCCTCCTTTCTGGCTGCTTTACCGAGGCCACATTCTGCTCGGCTTAGCTTATATCCTCCTCTACCTTTGCGTGCTATTCTAACTTCACCATTAACTCGAACATTGTAGTAACGGTCTTCTTGGTGAGAGACTGTCTCAAATGACTCTGGGGAGGTAGCCCGATTTTGAAAGATGCTACAGCAAGTTGCTCGTTGCAATCTTCAATCTCGTTGTAAACCTCCCAGTACCGCCAAGCATACTCCCGAATTGATTCTCTGTCATTCTTTCGTAGGGCCAGTAACGTATCAAAACTCTTTCGCTGCCTATTGTTAGTGATAAACTGAGCAGTAAAAGACTCTGCCAGTTGCTACCAATTCATTATGGAACGGGGTGGCAACTTGTGGAACCAACTAAGGGCTGTCTCCCCCCAGGCTGGATGGGAACATGCGACAAAGAAGGGCATCATTCCCACTCTAGAGTGCCATTGCCTGTCTGTACTGCCGAACATGGCACACTGGATCTGTCTTCCCATCATACATCTCAAACTTTAGCGGAGAGAACTTGCGAGATGGATCAACATTCTCTATGACTTCGGTCAATGGCGACACCGAAATCTGTTTAAGGGCCCTCCTTTCCACGTCCTGGGCTATTCGGTCAGTGCCATGTTGCAACCTGGAATCCATCCTTCTTTCCAACCAGAGTCGTAGCTCTTGATTTGGATCCAGTCCGGCCTGATTGACCCTTTCGTGGCTTGGCTGAACTTATTCCGTTTTGACGGTTTTAGAACTTCTTAGACTTACCTCAGGTTCTTTGCGCCTTCGTTTCTGGGGGTGGCTCAAACTATAGGACTCCGGGCTCTATTCGGTATCCTCTTGCTCGGGGCTTTCCCTTCGCCTCACACGTGGTTCCCTTCGAGCATCCTGACCCTGGATCAATTGCCTGAATTCATCAATCTCTCGGTCGCGCTGCTCCATTCTTTCCTCCAGATTGTTGATGATCCTATCGCGCCTGACCAACCTCTCCTCCAATCTCCCTCTATCTCTTGAAGATGAGGGAGAAGGTCTTTCTCCTCTAGAACTTGTGGTTGAGTAGCACAACTGCCTCCCATTGTGGAAGGCATCATCCCTTCGCGTTCGAACCTTTGGGGGACTCTGGGGGGCCCTTGGCCTATCCGGAATGACATGTATAGATCTTTGGGCAATATCCTTCCTAGTACGACTGCCAGTGAATCCCATTGGAGTCTGGCTGATGATTCCGTTGGATCGAGATCGTCGTTCCCACAGACGGGCCAAATTGTGCGCGGTACAAACTGTTTGGGTTTGTTTGGCACAATCAGGACTAGGTAAACTAAGCCAATACTGATGATCCCGAGCAGAATATAGGCTGGACTCCTCGTCTCCGAACTCACTGGATGCTCATTGCTCTGCCGCCGAACTCTTGCAAATACCAAGAACACCGTTAGCGTCTACCGGCCGGGTGTGACCAGGAGGCACTCCGATGCTCAAATTAGATATCACTCAGAGAGGTTTCTAAGCAAGAGCTTGGGCTTCAGAATTGCGTACCTCATGGTTTGGGGGTGCCCCTCTTTATATAGGGGTTAGGACTTGATAGGGCCTGAATCCTCCCAGGATTCTGCCTCATACTGTTTAGGAGAGTGCTTCCTATCTTGTGGATTTGATCTTTATTTGTTCCCATCTGCGTATTCAATCAAATCTGGGTAGAATGGGAACATATCTTTCCATTTAGGAGGTCGACATGAGTCTCATTGTTCCGAGTTGCCCCTTCATGGGGTGGGCCAAATTTGTAGGAACCAAACAACTGGTGATCCAAACTTTTGATTTATTGGAACAGACTGAATGGAAACCTGTGTTTGGACTGGGCCTTGAATGAGAGCATCAGATACAGACCGTGATGATCTGAGCAGGCCACTCCAACAAACCTGCCATTAATTGTAATTCTTTAATTGTCTTCCGTTGCACAATTTACTTTTAGTGCACGTTTTCGTATTAAGAGTGTTGGTTGTTTTCTTTTAATTGGGGAACTCGGTCTTCAAGGTATGAACAGTTACAGAAAAACGAGAGGCTTTCAGTTCTTTTGGTTTTTTTATGCTTATATATCTATAATACATTTTAAAAGATTTTTTTTACAGTGACATCAATTCGAGAATTCTCATTTCTCAATCGATTATGGCCCGTTTGGATAATTATTTATTTATTTATGTTATAGTAAAATTTTCTTATCGAAGATATTTTACAATGCTAATTTTTAACTTCTTATTACTTTAACTATAAGTTACAAATTTTTTTAAACACTCACAATTTCTGTTATAACTTATAACTACTTCGTTTTCTATTTCAATTACAAGTTACAATATTTATAAAATACTTACAATTTCTGTTACAAATTACAATTTATAAACTACTACTAATAATTTTACCAAGCATCACCATTGTTTAATTAAATTATTATACTTTTCTACTTTTAACTTCGATTATAAACTACAAATTAAAATTTATAAGCTACTACAAATAGTTTTTCTAGACACCACAATCGTTTAATTAAATTATTATACTTTTTGATTTTTTCTATCGAGACGAATTGAAAAAATAAAAATAATAATTAATTAAAATATAAAAAGACTAAAAAATAAAAATAAATCAAATTTTATCTCTTATTTTTGTCATTAGTCAACTTTTTTATCTTTTAATTAAATTTTTTTATTTTTTTAATTAATTTCTAAACGATTTAAAAAAGTTAAAAATAAAAATTAACTTATGCTATAAATTACAATTTATAAATTACTAGTAATAATTTTTTCAAACACCACTATCATTTAATCAAATTATTATATTTTTCGATTTATAACTTCTGCACAAACTACAAGTTACAATTTATAAATTACTACCAATAGCTTTGCCAGACACCACAAACGTTTAATTAAACTATTATACTTTTTGATTTTTTTTATTGAGACGAATTGAAAAAGTAAAAAAAAATTAATTAATTAAAATATAAAAAAATTTAAAAATAAAAATAAGTTAATAAATCAAATTTTATCTCTTATTTTTGTTATTAGTAAATTTTTTTATATTTTAATTAAATTTTTTTATTTTTTTAATTAATTTCTAAACCATTTGAAAAAATAAAAAATCAAAATCAAAAGATGAAAAAGAAATTGGAGAACGGTCACCACCACCACCCCCCTGGCACCACCTCGCCACAATGACCTCCCTCCCACTATCTCACACCACTAGCCCTCCATGGCTTCACTCCCACCACCACCGACCTCCGTCACCACCATCGATTTCTAACGAAACCCCAATCTCACAGCGCAGATGGCGAAGCGTAAGATGGTTCGTAACACTCTTGACGGCATAAGGTGCAACACAGACGTAGAATAGTCGAATATCTAACCAACTCGATGGATGCAACGAAGGCCGGTTCATGAGTCGATACATGTTTAAGCTCGGCTTCTTAAACATTCAAATCAGTGCCTCCTCATCTTGATTATCCATCGAACCCTAAATTCCAACCCAATTGCAATCAAATCCATCAATTTGATGGATTAAGCAAAGATTTGATGAATTTAGAATGAATTTCTGGAATTGGGAGATGAACAAATTGAAATTGTAGAAAAGCGAATCACAATCCCAGATACGATCGAATCAAAGGAAACCCCATCCATCACATTGCTCGAAAGCTCTCCATCTTCGCCCCACCAAACCACCGTGTCTGGCCCCAAGTGCCACCCCATAGTACTCGAACACCGAATTGGACGGAACATCCAAATGTCCAGAGCTATTAAGTCCTTTATAGATCAAAAACCCAGTTATGTTCATCCCACAAGCACGATTTCCTCCAACGGCAATATTTATCAGGGACACGACGATAAATTGAGTTTGAATCAGACTCGCCATTGTCGTATTGCTTCCCCAATGGCATACGAATTGGCAGATTTGAGAGAGAGAGAGAGAGAGAGAGAGAGAGAGAGAGAGAGAGCAGACTTGGGGATTTAGGGATTTGGGTTGAAGCCGACAGCGGCGGCGTCATCGACGCCTCACCCGGAGGAGGCTGCGACTGAGCCTGTAACTTCAACTTCAGCTTTTTGCACGATGACAACGACGGTGCGTCGTCGGTTGGCATCGTAGAGACGACTGCAGAAGAGACAAGAGGGAAGTTCATGATCTATTACGAGGATGAACGTGAGGGAGAGTCGACGTTGGCCGGAGAGGTGGATGACGTCGGTGTATGTGTTTTTTGGGTGCCTGGAAGTAGTGGGTAGTGGAACAGATTATTGGTGTGAAGATTGGGAGTAGAGACGAATTAAAAATATCAATTTAATTGCGAGGATAAAATATTAAAAAATTGGGAAAATTATTCCTCCTCAAAAAGTGTATCGAAATTTTTGATTAAATTTTAATTTAAATATTTTTATGATTTAATTATGGTTAAAAATTTTTTTATATATTGTGTTTTTAAATATATTTTCATAATAAAATTATTTATTTTGTAATATTTATTAATTTTATTACTAACATAAAAATTAAATTAATTAAATATTTTTAATTACATAATTTGATTTTTTTTTGTTTATCATTATTTTTTATAAAATTATATTTTACCATTCATTTATATTTTAACAAATGCAATCTACTCACAAAACTATTAATGTCTAATTAATTTAATTTTGTATAAAAATAATTTACATAATAAATATTACATAATAAATAATTTTGATCATAAAAATATATAAAAAAATTTAAATAATAAATTAATTGTATCTAAAATAAAAAATACTGAGAACATTCTCAATATTTAAAACTGTGAGAACATTCTTAGTATTAATAAATTATGAGAATATTCTCACTGTTTTCAATGTTAACAACTGTGAAAACATTCTCACTGGTATATGTGTGAAAACATTTTCATTGGTTTAATTTTTTAAATTTTGTTATTTATTTACAAAGTAATTTTCTAATTTAATTTTTATTAAATCGTATTCAACTTTCTCAAAATCCTTTTGAATCGCCGTCGCAGTTGCCGTCGCATTCCTTCCTAACTACGCAATTCTAATCCCTTCCAACTTCATCCCCACCTCCCTCATCGTCGGCCTTTTTTTCCCGCTCAAATTCAAGCACTTTTTCGCCAGCTACGCAATCGCCACCATCTCTTTATCTCTCTGATCCAACAGCTCCTTCTCCTTCAGAATCCGAGGATCAAGAATCCCCGTCACCTAGTTCTCCTCCATTGCCTGAACAAAATAAGTCGCCAAGCTCCTTTGTTCAGATCTCTCTGTCATGATCGCTTTCTTGCATGTTAAAAGCTCAACAATCACCACTCCAAAGTTACTATTCGGATCCTAATTTCCCACAACAGCAGGAATAACTCGTCGTTCGAGTCTTGGACAGTTAGTTGCAGGTATACAATGGTTGCCGAACCTACCTATTTTGATTATTTTATTCGGTCAATTATTTCGGGACCGATAGCATTGCTCTTAAAAAATAATTCTTTGTTAACAACGTTTGTTCGATAAGTCTAACATGAGAGGTTAGTTATTTCAATAACCTCAAAGAGAAATTTCTGAAATAAACTTAAATCTCACATGAAATAAGTATAATTTACTTCCAAAAAATTATAAAAATAAAAATAAACAAAATTACATTATTTAGCCCAACTCTAAGAGTTCTAATTCTTACGGTGGAACATTAACTCTCTCTCTCTCTCTCCATTTTAAATCTAATTTTTTTTATTTCTTTTTATTTCAAATATTTTATAAACTAAAAGATTAAATAAAGAATAAAAGAAATAATACCAAAAAATTTTATAGACCACGTGAGAAATTTCATTGTTTTAAAGAGTAAATTTTTAACATTTGAAGTACATAAGTTGATAAAACTAATTATGGCGTGTTACCTTTCATGATACCACTGTCGCTCCTGCTCCTGCTCCTGCGTAACCATACACTTGTAATAAGAAAGTGTCAATAACAAAATATATAAACGAATTAAAGTATAAACATATATATTCATTCTGAACTCACAATTCCCAGTTTGTCAAAATAGAGGAGAGCCACTCGCAACACACACCCCTAGAAGGTAAAACTTATTTATACATTATACATAATATAACTGAAGGGCATTTAACATAATGATTATTATATGCAATTATGAGAGCATCTCCAAAACAAAACTTTAAAATAGTTACTTAAAATATAATAAAATATATATTTTCTATTTTAAATAATTATTTTTTTATCTATACACTCCAACACTACTATTTATTTTAGCTATCCATTTGAACTAACTTAAGAGCATTTCTAACACAAAACTTTAAAATAATTAGTCAAAATATAATAAAAAAAATATTTTCTAATTTAGATAACTATTTTTTTTTTTTATCTATGCACTCTAACACTACTATTTATTTTAGTTATCTATTTAAACTAACTTAACAAATTTTCAAAAAAATAATCAAGAATTGTAAAACTTTTATTTTTAAAGTATTTTATTTTAAAATTTAAATTTATCTTTTTACTCTTTTTTAATTTATATGTTTCCACCTATCTCAATTTAAAATGAAGATGAAAAAAAGGAGAAAAAACAAAACTGGGGTAATTTGCCACCGATCCAAAACCAGTGATTTTCCCATTGGAAGAGAAGGACCAGCACCGATGTTCGAACAGCACCAAAACCAGTGATTTGCCGCTTTCGAACACCACCGATGTTCATGGATCGGGACAGCACCGAAAGGAAAAGAAAGAGACAAATACCGTGTGAAAGGGAGATAAGGAGCAGATAGCGAGCCGCTTTGGCTAGCCAAAAATAGCCAGCGGGAATCAAGTTTTGGAAAATAGCTATTATTGTTATAGAAGAGCTGTAGGAGTCATCAAAATTGTAGTATGTCTTTGAAGGACTGTTAGAGATGCTATGAGAGCAACGGTTTTTCTCCTCTTCCCGACCTTGACCATGTGAAGAAATGGTTTCTCCAACGTTAACAGCATTTAAAGCAAAGCATGGGTCCACTTCAATATTCTTTAACAGAAAAATAAAAATTATAATAAAAGCATTATAAATTATAACATTTGTTTTAAAAACTAATAGGTTAATCAATAACCACATAAAGTAGAACTAATCATAAAGACACAATTTGGACTTCACAACTCATCAACACGTTTTTGCATATCGAAAAGTGTTTTGTAAACGTACGACTAAGCTTATTACTGCGGAACCGGAAATTAATCACATCGAGAAAGACACGTTTTGATTTTCTAACATTTTTTAATACTGTCTACTATTCGGTTGACTCCATCTTTATTTTTAATTTTTATTTGCTTAGATAGTGATATGGTTATTTGTTATATGAGACCTATTGGAGGTTGTGTAATTCATCTACCGATTGGAATTGGCCCAAAGAATTTTTCGACGGCAAAGTCAATTCATGAAAAAACTTACATGTGTCTAAAGTCAAATCATCTTTAATATGCATTTATGCTTACCAAATATTTTTTGAAATGTGAGGTCCTATCGGTCCACACTTTTTTTTCGTCTACTATGTGGGTGTTTGGCCTTCTACTATTAATTTTTAATTTTTTAATACTAATTTTAGTTATAAGTTGTAATCTTATTCAAGCACCTACAACTTTTATCACAATTTTTAATTATTTTTTCTTTTATTTCAACTACAGGCTACAATATTTACCAAACTAATTACCTTGCCGCAATTGTTCAGTCTAAGGCATTACCCCAATCGTGCTCGTTATATCCGTTCAGTTGACCCTTATGAATAACCTGACCTGACAGAAATTTCTTCATAACCCAAAACCATCATGTTTGGAGCCTTGCCCAATGAACCTACAATCCTCTCTTTAATCTGCTTAAGGGTAGCCTCCCGCCACATATCCACATGTACAACCGCAAATGATAGTGAGAAGGGGGGGAAGAGAGAGGAGATTGCAGGTGCGAGAGGGAGAGAGATGGAAGTTGGACAAATGTGGGTTTGGGGCTAGGATTAGAGCAGTAATTTGTCCATTATCACTAATAAAGGGAAAAACGTAATTTTTTAGGTGTAACTATGCTAAACATGAGGGACTCACCTTTTTTTCGATTAAGTCGGAGCGCATTACTGTGCGGATACAGATGGAATAAAGTCAAAAAATTATGGGCATGCATGGATATTTCAGACACATATACACAAACTGAACTTTAATTAGACTTGAGGGGTACCGTGCTGTCGCTAATTTGTGGACTACCCGTTCGTCCAGCACCTCTAGCCTATTCCTCGTCACTTGCCAAGGGGACCAGAGATTTTACCTGCAACAGAGGAAAAGTAAGGAGATTTCAGAAGGACCTTCAATATTATGCGGTATTCAAAGGGCCATTTGCACATTAATACCATCATATGTCCAAATCATTTGATGTAGTGTTTGAGAGCTAACCAAATCACGGTGCTTGAGAAAGTAGAACATCTCTTGGTATCGCCAGGATTCGCACCTCTCCAGTTTCAAAAGATACTTCCAAAAACCATAAACTCCAGCCAATGTTATTAACCTACCAGAGTAGATCTTCCATGTATACTACAACATCACTAAACTCTTAGGACATATTTGATTGACCGTATTAGACATAAAATTAGATTATATATCCTATGTGATTATATTTCTCTTGTTTGAATTCAACAAATGATAAAAGGATTATGCACCAATTAGATAACTAATCTTACAAAATGTGAGATATAATAATACTTTAAAGAATATGGTATTAATAATTCATTCATTGTTAGTTCCATGGGACTACTTACCAAACGAAATTATATATTCCCTCATTATTAATCCGATCCATCAAACACGGCCTTAGTAAGTTCCATCATGTACGCATATCTATATTATATGGATTATTCTAATTGTATAAAATACTTGTGTGACACTCAAATAAGGATATGTATGTTAAACATGCTTCCGACATTTTTTATTGAATATTCACATAAAAAACATATTTAGTAATTCGAGATAAATTGCAAGACCATCATGGCAAGTGGCAAATGTTGAAAGGCCACAAGTCAAGGCATCCACGATAGTAAGCCCGAAGGCTTCATAAATTGTAGGCTAATATTTATTAAAAAAAAAGAGAGGAAAAGTTAGATAAATGGATGGAGTCGTAAATGCAAAAATGAAATAGATAGGGATTTTATACCTGCGCAAAAGCTCCTCTATTGTTGGATATATAGCGATAGAGTTCACCGTTACATGCTTGATTTGTTTCGGTTGATATCCATCATAACTGGCCGTCCAAGGTGTATTTCTTGATAAGGTCATGCATTTTCTCGATTTCTACAATTTTTTATTGGGTAATGGATTTCTTCACATCGCTTGTTAATAGTGATTTTTTTCTATTTTTAATTTATTTTCTTAATGGTATTCTTGTACTCATCTTTAATCTAATAATATATAAATGATGTGTGGGTGAAGAAGACTAATTAACATCTCTAATTCTTTCTTCTCATCTATTTCCTTCTTTCTTATCTCTTATTTTTTTCTCTTTAAACCTTAAATTCATATTTTCATATTTAACTTGGTATCAGAACAACTCCAATATAACCCTAGAAGCATTGTAAAGCTTCAGCTCTTGCTGCACAGAGAAAACGACGAGTTGATATCATATTCCATACAATGACGTCAGCATGATGTCAGCGCCTAAACGGACAACGACGAGTGTCGCTCCTCTGGTTCGAATCACCTTAATTCATTGGTCCCTACGATGATTTTTTCTTTATTTTTTAAAGAAGATTGGCATATTTCTCGATTTTTCGACGTGCGCAGTTTCGAAACCTTAGGGTTTCAATCTGTGTTTCGCAACCTTGATCTTGGTTTTTGGTGGTCGCGATTCAACATATGGGTGTCGAAACTCTCTTATCAAGTCAAATCTATGCTCGTTTACTACGTATGGAAGTTTTTTTGGTGGATTTTGACTCGATACCGCTGTTCTTGGTTTGCAAGTCTGTGGTCTCCTTTGTTTCTTGTTGTTTGTGGTCTCTGCTAGTTTGAATCCCCTCTATAGGTGCTGAAACTCATGGAGCTTGCCAAATCTAGTCTTGTTTGGTATTTTGGAGGGTTTCTAGGTGTTCTTTGGCTTATTAAGGGTTTCTAGGTGTTCTTTGGCTTATTAAGGGTTAACAACCCCTGTTTTTTGGCTTCAGCGATGCCTCTGCTCGTGGAACAGTAAACTCGTTGCAACTGGTTGGTCGATTAAGTGTGTTTTTGGTTGATTTCTAGTTGTTTGATTCTGTCCGGTTGATTTCTCCTTTGATTACACTTGTTTCTTAAGTTGTCATGGCTGAGACAAAACTTAGTGATCTTAAAGATGACGACTTGCAGTTATATGTCACTTCTAAACGCCTTAATGGTGTTAACTATTTAGTTTGGGCACATGCATTTAAGATTTTTCTCAAAAGCATACAGCGGTTGAAGTACATCACTAATCCTCCTCTACCCAAAGAGGATCCTACTTTTTCTGGTTGGGAAACGATTGATTCTATTGTTATGGGTTGGCTATGGCACAGTTTGGGGCCTCACATTGCTACTACAGTGGAATTATGTGATACTTCTAAGTAAATCTAGAACTCACTTGCAGATTCTTTCTCGAACCAAAGCAACGTCTCGGTGTTTATGAGCTATATGAGCAGATTTTGAAACCAAACAAGCTGGGAAATCTTTGTCTGAATATTACAATAAACTCAAGAGTCTTTGGGATTAGTTATTGCAGTATCGTCTGTTCACTACTGACTTACAGCAACAGAAGCACCAATGGGAGGACTTCACGATTGCCTCTTTACTTTCTCGTTTAGATTCTGATTTTCGTGGGTTTAAGGACTAAATTCTGGCCACTGAGACTTCGTCTACTGCATCTAATGCATATTCCCGGTTGTTACGTTTCTCGTTGGGCCAATCTGCTCATATACCTAGTCCTTCTGCTCTTCCGTCTGCATCTGACTCTTCTGCCTTAGTTTCTACCAATAGTGGTCGTGGTTCCTTTCGTGGTAGTTGCCGCGGTAATCGGAATGGACGTAATTTTCGTGACAGTTCTCGAGGTGGTGTTTGCAGTAGTGGTCGTGGTGATAGAAGATGTGATCACTGTGGTAGTACTAATCATACTGAACCGTATTGTTGTGCTAAGTATGGTAAACCTGATTATGTTCATCAAGTTACTAATCCTACATCTCAGCCTCCATTCTCTCCTGCCTTTTCTCATCAGTTGCCTTCCGCTTCTGATTCTCATGGTGCTCTCAGTACTTAACTTAGCAAGATTGTTAAGATATTGCGGTCTTTTTTATCTCCATCTTCCACAGTAACTTTAGCCAATTCAGGTAACGCTGCAAGTGCGGCGCTTATATCTCCTTAATGGGTCCTTAATTCTGGCGCTAGCTCTCACTTGTCTGGTAATTCATCGTTTTTTCTCATTTAACTCCTATCAAGCATTATATTGTTTTAGCTGACGGTTCATCTCCATCTTTCTCATTGCCTTCTAGTCTTTATGTCCCTAATTTTTTCTTTAATTTACTATCTGTTAGCGAGTTAACTAAAACTTTACATTGTTCAATAACATTTTCTCTCACTTCTTGTGTTTTTCAGAACCCCCAAACCAAGAAGATGATTGGTTCAGGGTATGAGAAAGATGGCCTCTATTATCTTGATGTTGCTTCACCTCCACTTCTTCATCTGTTTCAAGTGCTACAGTCTCTCCCTTTCAGTGGCATTTGCGTTTGGACCACCCATCTGTGGCTAAGCTTAAGTCGGTTATTCCCAATTTGAGTTCTGTGTCTGGTTTTAATTGTGAAGCTTGTTAAATTAGTAAAGTATCACCGCAGTTCCTTTCCTACTAGTAGTCGTAGTCATCAGTTCGAGTCATTTGATGTAGTCTATACAGATATTTGGGATCCTTCTCGAACACCCAACAATAATGGATATTCTTATTTTGTTATTTTTGTTGATGACTATTCTCGCATGACTTGATTGTTTTTGATGAAAAATTGATCGAAATTACCTCTTATTCTCTCTCGCTTTTATAATGAAATTTATACTTAATTTGGCAAACGTCTCAAGGTTATTCGATCTGATAATGCTCTTGAA
>JAOTRH010476692.1:0-26041 GCA_034768845.1 Heliamphora exappendiculata
AATATGGATGTAAAGGAAATGGACCAACCATTAACACACATGATGCTAGGAGACTAGATCTAAACATGGCCTGCAATATGAGCCTTTCTACCTTTCTGCCCTGAGATTTGAAATATCATAACTCAATGTAGAAACTTGATCTAAGCATTATTTTTATGTCCAGAGTTAGATTGTTGTGTTATCTTTCATCCAAAATTAGTTTGAACTCATTTGAGTAAGTAGAACTCGAGAAATTGCAATTCTACCAAAGTGTGTCGCTTTCAGACCAGTCAACAGTGCAGACTTAAAAGCCCTAGTTTAAAATGCGATCCGAGTTTTGACCAAAACATGAAAGTTGTAGATAACATATATATATATATATATCTACCCACAAAAAATAAGCACAAAATATTGAGTTTTAATAGGTCAAAACCCCTTTCAAAGTCTCTGTTGAGTTTAAGCCCTCAAGGGACACTCCTGTCACATATTTTTGTGTAGCCAAAAATCCCTATTTTGGATTACCTATTCCACAAGTGGTCTACGTGAACATCGTAGTTAACATATTGAAGTATTTTTTGCCCACAAATCAGACCTTAAATCCTCGGGATGATACCCCAAAACCATTTTAAACCCTCTGTCGAAAATCGGCTCTGTTGAGTTTTGGCAGCTGACAGAACCTACTTTTTAAAATGGCCAAAAAATCTAACTTATTTCAAAATACTACCCTTAGATCTAAACATGAAACTTGTAGGGGACATTTTGAACTAAAACATACAAAAAATGGGCTCATTTGGATTTAATTTGGTACCCCAAAACCGAGAGCAACTGAAGCATAATTTTGGGTAAAATCTGGAGAAAGTGCTTAACCGTTTTTTCTTATGATGAAATGTTCACCCTTTTGCCTTAGGATTTGGTCTTGGTGTTAAACATTAGAGTTGTAGAAAATATTTTTATCTAAATGGTGTTTAAAAATCATAATCTGATTCCAAGTCTAAGTACCTCAAGATGTTGTGGTACTTTGAAATTTAACGACTTGGAAGAGAATAACAAATGGTTAAATAAAATCCTTAAACAAGTGAAGGATTGGGCAAACGCATAATACCCCTTAAACCTAAAAAGAAAGTAACCACGGTCTCAAAAATCAAGAAAACATTCCACGATTAGAATCATTTTAGTTTCACCCTAAAGGGGGAGGATACCGTGATTAACGGTCGAGTCGTGTTTTTCTTATTAGGCTCAAAGGTTGTAGAACGTGGGGGTCCTGCTTAGCTTGCCAGGGGGAGGCTCAGATCATACGCATATTATGCAAGGTGAGAGTGCTTAGTCATTATCTTGAACTTAAGTTATCTAAATGATGCATGAAAATACTTTGAAGCGCATATTTTGAACTATGGCCAGTTTTGATGATTGCATGAACCTGTTGTTTTCAAATGCCATGATGTCTTTAATCCAAGTGTGTTATCTATGCTATTTTAAGCTAGCATGATTTTATTATGAAAGTGTGGTTAATGTTGCGTGGTTGTTCCAAAGTACCAAGTTACAAGGATTTTTGACCCTTTTATATCCCTTTATGAGGGAGGTTACCCAACTATGGGTTTTTCATTTATCTCTGTATGGGAGGTTTCCCATTGAGCGGGGGTTTTTGCCTTAAAGGCGTTGCGGGCTAAGTCCCGGAAAGCACATACCACTCGTGCTTGGTAGAGAGTGGCCCTCATTCCGGCACGTTGCTATTCGTGCATTGAGAATTGAGGTTACGGTACCGTCGAAACTCCCGGTCGTGAGGTTGACGACTACTTGGGCACTGTTGAGGTTTGAGCCTAGATTTGAGAAAGTGGTCATGCATTTTAAATTTGTGGCGGTTGAGCCAGGACATATTTCTGTTTGAAATACTGAGAAGATTCTATATAATCTGTGATGTTTTTATGTTCATGGAAATGCATCAGTTTCTATATTTTGGTGGAAAATGTGATAAACAATTTTTAGAAAAAGTTTTCAATTATCCTTACCTAAGTAACTGTCTTTTCTGTTCATGATAATGCTAAGTGCGCTCTCCTCTAACCTCTGTGATTGCAGATACCAAGAACGGCTAAGAGTTGGTCCACCACAGGAGTCATCGAGTAGTTTAGGTTTTGGTATTGGAAATCATTTTGGCCAGTCTTTCTTTTGTTTAGTTTTAGTGTTGGCAAAGCTTCATGTATAAGATTTGAAGATTTTTGACCTTTTAGAAGTAATGTATGCCTTGGGATGGTGAATCCCTAGTGACTCATGTTTACCACTTTTGATATTAAGATATTTGTGGTTGTTTAAGTTTACTCCTTGTCTTTCTCTTGGGCTGCCGGTCTGCGACAGAATCTTATTCTTTTGTGTAGGATTTGTGCCTTATGGGAGTGGGGTGTTACAGGACAACCTCAGTCAGTTGACTGGATCATCTTTTGGGGAGTTCAGTCGACTGAAGTGTGGATCATCTTTTGGGCATAGCCTAGTCGATTGAAGTGTGGGCTGTGTGTTTGGTAGTTGGATGGTTTGATTTTGATGGCCCAATGGTTTCCTATGGTATTCTATTGATTAAATGGAAAGGTTAGTCAATTGAAATACCATTGGACTCGTGATTCGGATGTGTGAAAATTCGTGATTTTCAAAATGAGGTTTGAAAACGGGGTGTGTGATGAGAAGTGTGAAAAGAAAACATGTTTGTTGAAGGTTTAGAGCTAGCCCTTGGGGTTGAGTCTCAACTTCTAAAACGTTTTGGTGAAAATATGTTTTTACATGTTTTGTTTCATCTCCATGGTTCATGGATTGGATCTTCTTATATGCATGTGTTGTATATTTATTTTGCGGGTTTTGAAATATTTTCCATAGATGTACCGTGGCGTATGGGTTTGGTTGAGTTGGGCTTCCATTGCTCCTCGGTGTAAGTCTGAAAATGTGCGCAACGTAGGTGCTCTGTACCTTCGGGTTAGTCCACGTAAATTGAGTGTGTGTGGGTGCTTTGTACCCTCGGGCTCAGGTCCCGTAAATTAAGCAATAGGTGCTCTGTTCCGTCGGGCTAGTTCCCATAAATTGAGTGGTTCGGTTGCCTCCGTTAATTGTGTTGTTGTCGTGACTCCGTATAGAACTTGTCATTACTAAGCCTGTGGGTCTAGGGTAATGGACGAGAGTCTATAGTTGTTACCTTTGTCGATGCGGCAAAGTCGATACATAGGATTACATTTTATCGTGTCTCCTGGGTTGTGTATCCCGAGTGGAGAATGCTGTGTTTTACTCCTTTTCCTTAACTGTGGCATGATATCTGTCAGATTATATGCATGGTTTCAAGGATGGAAAATGTGAAGTTTTCAGGATGGAAAACTTGTGGTTTTTGAGAGAAAAACCTATTTGGCTTTTGTGGTCGAGTTGGCTCCCACCATATGATTGCATGATCTGTATTATAGTTTTACTATCTATGTTCTTTTGGGTTTCAGCTCACGGTGTGAGAATTTTTGCTGTAAAACCTTTTTTAGGTGAGCACGTGGAGTTGCCCTAGTTGCAAAGGTGATGGAAGACCTGTAGTTTTTCCTTTTTGAGACATGTACTTTTACATGTGATGCCTATGAAGGATGGTTTTGTATGTCTTTTGGCGATATACTTATTCATGTATGAGAATGCATGTTTATCGTTTATGAGAGCTGAACTTGGGAAATCTTTTATCCAACTTCTTCATTTTGATTTCCAACTGTAAAACCTATTTTATTAAATAGGTGTTCTGGTGGGCTTTCGCGTGGCTCTAGTGTTTGGGGCGTGACAGCCGGTAGCCATACTTAAGTCTATCTGGATTCTCTTATCTATTGCGGCTCATTTCGATTACAAAATTTGGTAAATGGATGTCAAGACAATTTTCTTTCACGAAAGTCTTGACGAATGTATCTATATGGTACAACTACACGATTTCATAGCAAAGGGCCGGGGACACATGTTGTGCAAGCTTAAGAGATCCATTTATAGACTTAAACAAGCATCGAGGTCTTAGAATACTCGCTTTGACCGAGCCAATAAGTCTTATGATTTTGATCAAATTCCAGATGAGTCCTGTATGTATATAAGAAGCATGACGAAAGCGTGGTGGTCTTTGTAGTACTTTATGTAGATAATATCTTGCTCATCAAAAATGATGTGGGGGTGTTATTTTTGACAAAAGTATGGTTATCTGGGCAATTTGATATGAAGGACTTGGGAGAAGCCAGTCACATCCTTGGGATCAAACTTTTGCGAGATCAAAAACAAAGGATGTTGGGGTTATCACAAGCAAAGTATATCGATGGTATCCTTGCTCATTTTAGCAAGTAGAATTCTAAGAAAAGATTTCTCCCTTTCAGGCATGGAATCACTCTATCCAAGGATCAGTGTCCTAAGACACCTGATGAGATAGAGAAGATGGAGGCAGTTTCTTATGCTTCGACTGTATGAAGCTTAATGTATGCTATGCTTTGTACTAGACCTGACATTTTCTTTACCGTTGGCATGGTTAGCAGATATCAGTCTAACCTATGACAAGAGCATTGGACTGTGGTAAAGAATATAATCAAGTACCTAAAAAGAACTAGAGATTATATATTGGTTTACCAGGTAGACAGTCTAGTACTTTTAGGGTACACAGACTCATACTTCCAGTTAGACAAATATTTTCGTAAGTCTACCTTAGGATATGTGTTTACCTTGGGAGGTGGAGCTATAAGTTAGAGGAGTATCAAATAGTCCTATATTGCTGATTCCACCTCATGCATGTACCACCGTCTCAGCTTTATAACATGACCTCGCCTTGGCCATTCTTAGTTTGGGAAATTGACGTGATAGGGAAAGTTACGCCCAAGGTATCGAGCAAACGCGAGTTTATCCTCGTACTAATAGATTACTTCACAAAGTGGGTTTAAGCTCCCTCCTACTCTGTCCTGGAATCCTCCCAGGTGGCTAAATTCATCAAAGAGAATCTCATCTGTCTATACGGGGTTCCACATGAGATAATTTCTAATAATGGTTCTCACTTTCAATGAGAAGTCTTAGACCTCCTAGAGGAGTATCAGATTGTCAGTCACAAGTTTTCCCCGTATAGTCTGCAAACCAATGGAGCCGTGGAAGCTAAAAACATGTGAAGAAAATTCTACAAAAAGCAATAGAGGGAAGTAAGGATTGGCCGAAAACGTTTTCGTTCGCACTTCGGGGGTACCGAATGCAACGACTATATTGATGTAATCCCAGGTGCAGGATATCGCGAAGTAATATATTTCAATGAATCCAAGGTCGAACCACAAGAATTGGTATATTCCAAAGCACAAACCAATAAAAATAAAATAAAATATTTAATTGGAAAACTTGATTGCGTTTGAGAACTTTAATTGAATAAAAATAAATTAATGTGATAATAGAGAAGAAATGTACTAAGGCATCAAAGATTTACTGCCAATATTTTTAATATATTATTTTATTTATTCAATTTATATAACTCAATCAAGAACTAGACAAAAGGTGTTCTTAACCGGAAGATAAAAATGGTTATTTTATAAAAAATTATTTTGAAGAGAAATTAATTTAATTGATTGATCTGAACAATAAAAATCCAAGTTATTTGATTCGTAGGGAATTCAAAGCTTTTATTGTACCCAAGTCTACAATTTAACAATGAATTTTACAGAATAGATCCTTTTAAAGAAAATAATTTAATCAATTAATCAAACTAACCTTGTGACAAAAACTATTCTTAAATCAATAAAATAAAAATAGTGAGTTTATTAGGGCTTCTCCTCTAGCATTAGCAAGAAACCTAGAAATCTATATAGAATAAAATGAATTAGGGTTTCCAGAGAAGAAGATGGAGATGAATAGAAAAAAATGATAGCTTCCAATCCCTGATTTCATATCCTATATATAATAGAGGATAGCATTAGAGATCTCATTTTCAAATAGGATTTTATCCTCTTAAAATCTATCCTCCTAGAACACTATGATTTCTTAAAAAATGATAAAATTCGAAATATTAAATAGGGGCCAAAATTACATGGGTTATATCATTTCAAATGCTAAAATAATAGCCTTCAGTGTTAGCCCAAGTTGGGTCCATGTTCTTAGAGTCAAAATTTGGACATTTTTCCTCTTTTCGAAGTCATATTCACATGTTGAAGCCTAATTGTAGACACCCCATTTTGACCCCGTCTAATCTTAAGCGAATTCGATGATAAAAATAGATGGAATAGTGCCTCAGTACGATCCTCAGGAGGTGATCCAAGCTTGGTATTCGAATCCGGAACCTTCAAACCAATAAAATTTTGTCGAACTATCGAAACTTACTGCCCAAGTAAGGCGACCGCCAACTCTCTTCTTGGCGACCGCCATAGAACTTTGTGGAAACCCTAGCGAAAAGTGGCGACCTCCACATTGCATCATGACGACCACCAACTCCCATTGTGGCGACCGTCATAGAACTTTATGGAACTTTTCAAAAACATGGCGACCGCCAACTTGCATTGTGGCGACTGCCAACTCCAAATGGCCTAACGTGTCCCAAAACATGGCAACACCTCATTAGTTGAAGAATTCTATAAATATCGTACCCCAGCGTACGTTTTCAGTATGAATTTTGAGTGGGAGAGGCTCTACCGATACATCGAGCGATCCCAAGCCCCGACGCCAAAGTCCTGCTGAAATATCGAGTCCCGAACCTCCAATACCTACATTGAAGCCTACATTACTTGGATCACCACTCGAGGATTGGCACATCAAAGCACATT
This sequence comes from Heliamphora exappendiculata, assembly GCA_034768845.1. Lineage (NCBI taxonomy): Eukaryota > Viridiplantae > Streptophyta > Magnoliopsida > Ericales > Sarraceniaceae > Heliamphora > Heliamphora exappendiculata. The sequence goes on from JAOTRH010476692.1 coordinate 6,738, forward strand.
CCCCTAATTTGAGGATTCTTAAGCAATCGAGGTATCTCGTTTGGATCCCCGGTCTTTCTAACCCTATTCTCTCTCTTTTGGGCTGATCGGGTTATATTTAATTTCAATTTATGTGTTCTTTTTTATTTACATAGTTAATCTTGTCATCATTTACGTTACTTCATTTAATTTAGTTGCTTTAATTTTATTTAATTTAGTTGCTTTAATTCCTTAGTGTACACTTTCACATTAAACACATTATCTTTTTCTTTAATTAATTCATCAAATTAGTGCTAATATGATTTAACGATACGACAAAATAATGTCGTTATTGTTATGATATGAGCACTTATATAAAAATAGTTATAATTGTCAATATTACACCAATTTGATTCTAGTATTTCATTTCATGTCTTTTCTTTTCTTTGATATTAATTTAATCTTTTAGCATTTATTTTCTTTCCTTTTCTTTTTTTTTAGTTAGTCTAATTTTCTTTTACTAGCATTCCATTTCATTTTCTTTCCTTTTCAAAATTAATCTAATGTTCTATTTCTTATTTTTCTTTTCTTTTTCTTTTTCTATAGTTTTAATTTCTGTTTTTCTTTTTAGTACTCATTCCATCTTTCTTTTTCTTTTATTTCATTAAACCTAAGCATCACAAAAAATCATTTAAGCTAATTTTCTTTTCCTTTTTAAATGTAATTCTCTTCTCTTTCTTTTTCTTCTTTCCTTTTATTTTCTTTATCTTTTTTAAAACACAAAATGTAAATAATTAGGTTTTCTTTTTCAATGATCTAATAAACATTTTCTAACCTTTTTCTTTTAGCATAATTTTCTCTTTTATGATATTTTCTTTTCCTTTAAATCTCTAAGTTCTCTTTGTTATAAAACTTTTATTTTATTTTCTTTGTTAACAAGCTTTCTTTTACAATTCTTACGCATCTTTTATATTTAATTTTTCTTTAATGTTAGTTTAGTTCATTTTGGTGATATGCATGTTTTAGTTATTTTCTTCAAAATGCATGTTTAGAAAATTCATGTTTAGAAAATTCATGCATTTTATAAACAATTCATAGTCTAGCTTATTTTATAAACAATTCATGTTTAGAAAATTCTAGCATTTTCTACCATATTTTTGTTTTTTTATAGGTAATTTATTTTTGTGAATATTGCATGCGGGTGTGCTCCATGTATCATTTAGTTAGAAATTACATGCCGTATGATTTAGGACTTTATCCCTTTATTTGTTCTAACTTGGAATGCTATGTACATATGTTTTGTATTTTTCATATTTGATTTTGAACGTTCTCTCTTTACCTTTATTTTCTTTATTTGCATGCATTTGAGAAATTCTATTAAAGGACATATGATAATTAGTAGAGGTCAACCTTACAGTTGGGCGAACGGGGTGCCTAACACCTTTCCCGATTCGTACCTTAGCCCCCGAATTCTCTTTCTCTGGTTAAACATTTTAAAGATCAGTAGCCTTTTTTTTTTCTTAATTTTTCTCAAAAACTAAGTGGCGACTCCATTTTTAATAAAAAGAGATTTTCAAAGATTGATTTTCAATGTGTTAAATTATTTTTCAAACATCTTTGAATTCTTTTATTTTTGAGCATTTTCAAAATCTCTAAATCCCAACGCCACAGTATTTTCTGGCGACTCCACTGGGGACTGGTTTCTAAAATCAAATAAGAAGACTAGACTTGAAAACATCATCAGTTCTTAATAAAATCTTTCACTTGCATTTTCACATGCATATGCATTGTTCTTTAAACCCCCTGCCTAGTCGACCCAATACCCTGAACGTTAATCCGTTTCGGGAATTATTGGGAAGACGAGCAACCCTTACTGACTGTACGCTATCATAGGTGCAGTAAAAGAGTTCGGGTGTACTGTTTGACAATGTCCTGCACCACTCCAGGTATGGGAGGTATATACCCGGCTCTATTCAGAAGGTACCCTATTCGACTGACCAAAATCGGCCTTTTTGTATATAGTGAACTTAGAACCCCCCAAGTAGGTGCTGCTAACCCTAATAGGATTATGTATTTTTCTTTATTACATGTTTTGATTGTATATTGTTAGGATTATTTGTTCGGATTAGGCTAGTTCTTCCCCCGGATTCGGCCTAATTTTTTTGTTATCCTTCGATTAGATAAGCCAGCTCAGCTAAAGAAGGGACGGCCAAGTGGAAAAGGGACAGAGACAAACCAAGAGGAGGAAGATGATGCCGTATTGAGACAGTTGAAAAAGACGCAAGCTAACATTAGCATTTAGGGGTTACTAATGGCCTCGTACAAACACAGGCAAGTTGTTCTGAAAGTTTTGAATAAAGCCAGCGTTCCGATAGAAGCCACCCTGGAGCAATTGATAAGACTGATTCTGTCAACGGTTGAACCAAAAGTTATTTCTTTCTCTAATAAGGATTTACCGGCTGAAGAAAAATGTCACAACAAGCTGCTTCACATCACCGTCAAGTGCCAAGAAAAATGGGTCCTGGTGACCCTTATTGATAATGGATCTGCCTTGAACATTTGCCCGTTGAGAACAGCCATCTTCTTAGGGCTGAGACTGAACCAGTTCACTCCCTGCAATCAAGGAGTACGAGCCTATGACAACACAAGAAGGGATGTGTTATGACTGGTGTCGTTTGTCGTTTCAGTGGATCCATTGGAGACATCAGTTGAGTTTCACGTGCTAGACGTACCGACTTCCTTCAATTTGCTGCCGGGAAAATTGTGGCTATAGACTCGAATGTTCAGGCAGTGTCGTCTATCCTTCACCAGAAACTAAAATTGATAAAGGATGGGGCAATTTTAATCATTCATGGAGAGAACAGTATTCACCCTCCGAAAGGAGGAGAAGGCACAACTCTACTAGAAGTCCAAGATAGTGAAGATGATGTGTTGCTCAGTGGTTTTCAGTTTGATGAAGTACAGGCTATTCAGATGCTGATGAACGAGGAAGAAAGGTATGTCAACCCACGAGCTTTAATAATGATGAGAAAAATATCCTTCTTCCCGGTATGGAATTAGGACGTAAACTGCAAGGAATCCCGAAACCCATTCAGGTATTGCCAACTTCGCGCCATTTTGGTCTTGGGTATGAGCCAATGGAAGAAGATCTGGAAGGGCCTAGAAGGAGGCAAAAGGCCAATTATTTTGGGACACTCAATGGATACTTCGTCAAATAGAGGAAAGATTTCTTGTATTGTGGTTTTTCAGAGCCATGGATCGACGAAGAAACCAATCAAAAGTTACCTGGGTTGGAGATCATTTTTAGCCACCAATTGTCTGACACAGAGGAGGAAGAAACAGTGGAAGGAGGGAAAGAAGAAAAGAAGGTTTAAGAAGAGCACTGGGCTGACAAGTTTGATGGAGTTGACCTGGGCGTGCTGTTCAATGAAAATATGGCTCAGTTGTGCATAACTGAATCAGATTGTTTCACGATGGGTTTTAGCGCACCAACCGACTACACCAAGCTCATCGTTAGCGCGGCCACAAGGGAAGTAAAGGATTAGTCCCTTGAGTCTTCTGGTGTGCAGGTTATCTATCCTAAGTCCAAATTTGAGTTGGAGTCTGTAATTGAGGGCACGTCTGTTAGTGCTCATCTCCCTGCTTTTACCATTGAGTTTGTAATTCCTACTATTCTTAATGAAATGAACATGATTTCTGGTTACTCTGCTTTGTTTAATTTATTTCATACGCTTTTTGACAATTTTGAATTCGACGGGGATATCCCCGAAGAAATAAAGCATTTAATAAAAAGAGAAGAAGAAATGCGTGCCCAACCAATAATTGAAGAAACTTTGTCAATAAATCTGGGTAATGAAACTAACCCGCAAAATGTTCAAATTGGTTCTTCCTTATCCTTAGCTGAACAAGAACAATTAATAACTTTATTAAAAGAATTCAAAGACGTATTTGCATGGTCTTACAAAGATATGCCCGAAATTAATCACGGCATTGTCCAGCACCACATCCCCCTATACCCTGATGCTAAATCGATCAAACAAAAATTAAGAAGGATCTGGCCAGAATGGGCTCTGAAGATCAAAGAAGAAGTTGCCAAGAAGATCAACGTTGGATTTCTGATGGTAACTGAGTATCCGAAATGGGTAGCCAATATAGTGGCAGTTTTAAAGAAAGATGGTCAGACCCAAGTCTGCGTAGATTTTTGGGATCTCAATAAGGCCAGCCCAAATGACGACTTTCTTCTACCACACATCGATGTCCTAGTGAACAGTACGGCGAGGCATGCCTTGCTGTCATTCATGGATGGCTTCTCTGGGTATAACCAAATTCTGATCGATCCTAAATACAGAGAAAAGACGACATTCACCATGTTTTGGGCTACCTATTGTTACCGTGTTATGCCATTTAGCTTGAAGAATGACGGGGCCACCTATCAAAGGACTGCCACTACCTTATTGCATGGCATGATGCATAAGGAGGTTGAAGTGTACGTGGACGACATGATTGTCAAATCTAAGGATCGGGATGGCCACATTACAACATTATAAAAATTCTTTGAGAGGATTCAAAAGTACAAAATGCGGCTTAACCCAAAAAAATATCCATTCAGAGTCACCGCCGAAAAATGCTTAGATTTATGATCACCCAACAGGGCCTCGAAGTCGATCCCTCAAAAATCAAGGCGATCTTGGGCATGCCTCCTCCGAGGACCGAACGAGAAATCAGGGGATTTCTGGGGAAGATTCAATTCATCAGCCGATTAATCGCAAAATTGACTACTACCTGCGAGCTGCTCTTCCATCTACTGAAGAAAGGAGTTGAATTTGAATGGGATTAGAAATGTCAAGACGCCTTTGATACCATACATCAATATCTGCAAAATCCACCTATTCTAGCTCTTCCCGAACCTGATAGGCCACTGATCCTCTATTTGTTAGTGATCGATTCAGCTATGGGATGTATGTTGGCACAAAAAGGTGAAACCGGAGTAGAAAAGGATATCTATTACTTAAGCAAGAAGATGACCAGGCCAAAAATACAGTACACACCATTAGAGAAGACATGTTGGGCCTTGGTTTGGGCTTCCCAAAAACTAAGACATTACATGTTGTCATTCACAGTGAACATCATCTCTCGGATGGACCTATTGAAGTATCTTTTTGAAAAGCCAGCACTGACAGGAAGGCTGGCCCGATGGTTACTCTTACTATCTAAATTTGATGTTTGATATGTCACCCGAAAGTCAGTCAAGGGTTGAGCAGTGGCAGAATTCTTGGCCGACCAACCAGCGGAAGGAGGTGAGGACACAGAGTTCCAATTTCCTGACGAACAACTAATGAAAGTCGGGGATGACAAGTGGACTCTATATTTTAATGGTGCATCCAATCAATACAACCATGGAATAGGAGTCCTCCTTGTTACTCCCGATGAATCAAACGTTCTGTTGTCCCTAAAGCTCAACTTTGAAGTTACTAACAATCAGGCCGAGTACGAAGCATGCTTAGCTGGATTGGAGGCAGCCTTAGAACTAGGGGCAAGAAAGCTATAAGTCATCGGGGACTCAGCACTGGTAATTTTGCATGCTAGAGGAGAATGGAAGGTTAGGGACGTGACATTGATTCTCTACCATTAGGAGCTAGAGAAGCTAATACCATGCTTTGAATTGGTGATCTTCGCCCATGTGCTGAGACTGCAGAATAAGTTCGCCGATGCACTGGCTACCCTAGCATCCATGATTGACATACCACCCAGAGTACGGATGAGACCTTTGATAATTGAGCAAAAAAAAAAGCCGGCATATGAGATGGCAGCCGCTATCAAAGAAAGTACTGACGGACTTCCATGGTGTTTTGACATTCAAAATTTTATAGAGAAAGGAGAATATCCCAAGTTTTCTAGTAAAAGGGGCGATACGATGACTATCTGCGCAGTTTGTTATTTGTGATGGTAAACTATACAAACGAGGACATTATGGGGTCAACAAACTGTGTGTAAACACTGAAAAGGGTCAAAAATTGATGAAGGAAATCCACACATGAGTTTATAGGTCACACATGAGCAGAAATATGTTAACCAAGAAGATCCTACGACAATGGTACTTTTGGATGGCGATGGAAACAGATTGTATTCAGTTTGTGCAAAGGTGTCATAAGTGTCAGATTCACGCAAACCTCATGCACGTTCTCCCGTCTCAGCTGTATAATCTAACGTCACCAAGGCCGTTCTCAGTATGGGGCATTGACGTGATTAGCAGAATAACACCGAAGGCATCTAACGGACACAAGTTTATCTTAGTGGCCATTGACTATTTCACCAAGTGGGTGGAAGCTGCTTCTTACTTGGTATTGAAAGCCTCCTATGTTGCAAGGTTCATCAAGCAAAATATCATTTGTCGGTACGGAGTTCCTCACGAGGTCATCTTGGATAATGGCTCACATTTCCAAGGGGAAGTCTTGGACCTTTTTTAGGAATATCAGATAGTGGCTTATAAGTCCTCACCATGTCGGCCACAAACCAACGGAGCAGTCGACCGCAAATAAGAACATCAAGAAAATTCTACAAAAGACAGTCAACTCACATAAGGATTGGCCGAAACATCTACCATTTGCACTTTAGGGATACCGAACGTCAATCTGAACTTCAACTGGAACTACGCCATACTCTTTAGTGTATGGGATGGAAGTCGTACTCCCCATTGAAGTGGAAATTCCCTCATTAAGAGTCCTGGTCGAGGCCAATATCTCTGAAGCAGAATGGCAGAGGAACCAGATGGAATAATTGCTCTTGTTCGATGAAAGAAGGCTACAAGCTCTATTTCATGTACAAGGTTACCAAAGGAGGATAGCTCGAGCGTTCAACAAGAAGGTCAAGACCCAAGATCTTAGAGAAGGCGATCTGGTTCTTAAGGAAATCAGAGCTCCTATCTTCGACCCGTGGAGCAAGTTCAAGCCAAACTGGTTCGGACCGTTTCTTATCAAAACCATCATGACCGGTGGTGCAGCCATTATCATGGACTTGGATAGCAATGTATTCTCCACTCCAATTAACCTCGACCAACTCAAAAAGTACTATCCCTGAGGTAAAAATAAAATAAAAATAAAAGCTCGCTAAGTTAAAAATTAAAAAGGCAACTCAGGCAAAAGTTAGAGTAGCCCGCAAGGTCAAAAACCCGAATGGGCGACCTTAGCAAAAGTTAGGGCATTATAAAAGGAGAGCGTCAATACCCGAGTGAAAATTGAGCCCGAACTACGTTATGACCTGATTCCATCTTTTTGGGACACGTAGGCAGCTTCTTTTAAAGAAGTCCGGTCACTTTCTTTGCCTTTAACAATCTTTGAAACTGAATAAAACCAATGCAAGTTAATTTCTAAATTTTAAAAATAAAGTCATTAAAACTTTGGATAAATTGAACCCATTTTAAACATCAAGTGGGAGTTTTGTCATTACTTCGATCAGAGCTACAAAGTTCTTAAATAAAGGGAGGGCACGCAAGTCCCAAACTCTACAAAAAAAAAGAGAGAAAGTTGTGAAATTTTTCAAAACAAAGCAAGAGGTTCTCAAATCCTCCTCCTTTTCGCTGCTTGTTTCCCCTCTTCTCTATCTTTCTTTTCCCCATCCCGTGTCAACCATATCTTGTATTCAGTAGAAAGATCAAAACACTACAACTCGTGCATCTCCATCAATGAACGAGATGGTCAGGCATCCCGATATTGTGCTAAAAAAGGAGCCCGTAGTGCAGAGGAAAACAAACGGCCTCGAATGCTGGGAAATATGATCTGACTTTGCACGAACTGCCGCATGGTCCTGTGAAGGTAGTAAAAAGTAGTCTGACGCAGACCAATCAACAGAATGCCAGGGTGATCCATAGTGGTAAGAGTCATCGTAGGAATCTGCCACCAAAGGCACTGCCAGGTAATGTCTGAACCGGTCAAAGAGGAAAGATATTGCCGCCAAGATGCCTCAGTATCACATATCTGATAGTGTGGACGGTAAGAGAAAGCAGTGGCAATGTGTCTATCAGTGGGAGGTTTCTGTATAAGGCTCACCTTCTTCATCAGCCAGATCTATAGCGAGAGTTAGAATAGTAAGAGAAAGGCTTCGCAGTGTAAACAGAGAACTCGATACAAAGAAAGATGTTCAGATCACCTGGAGAAGTAAAGGACTGCCAGCAAAGGTGGTGGTTTCGCCACGATGAATAGCGTCCAAGCCCAGCAGTGTCTTAACCAAAACTAGGGGCATGAAGTCTTTTCCCATCCACATTTGGCTAGCAATGTCAACTAGGACACAACTAACCCGCCCATCAGAAGGGACAAGGAGATATTGGGCAAGAAGGCCGAAGCAAAGTGCATAACGGTGCCATAGCTGAAAGTCTAAATCGCTGAGGTCACGAGTAGGATGAAACCTCTCAATAAGCCATGAAATGTCGAGACAGTCACCCGAGATCAGATGTGAAGCCTCCATCTTAGACAGACCACAGAGTTGCGTCACTTGCTGCTGAACAGAGAGAAAAGGAGTGGGAACGACAACATAATTACGCGGAGTCAAGTCCAAAATGGTAGAAAACTCCTCTACAGTGGGGCAGAGTTCTTCAAAACCAAACCGAAAGACATGAGACTGAGGATCCCATTAGTAAGGGTCTGTTAATCTTCACAGTCTTCAACGAGAAAAGGGCGTTAAGGCCAAAGGGGACAAAGTTCAAATTTTTGATATGAGAGAATTCCTCAATCCATGAAGAAAGGGGGTTAGCCATCTGAGTCCGAGTAACAGCAAATGGGGCCTCCAGGGCTATATTTATAAGGCAGAAAAGGGAGGGAAATCAAAATTTCTTCCAAAAGGATAATAAATGTGGCGACCGCCAACTCAAAAAGCATAGTACAGTGACATCATCCCTTTGACCAGGCGACCACCAGGTTGAAAATAGCAACCGCCATGTTAGTCTCCTTGTATGTGGTGACCGCCATGTTGTATTCTAGCGACCGTCAGGTTTAAACCTGGTCAGTATGTGTTTGTAGTCTATGATAGTGGAATTATGCACCCAAGACAATTTGAGCATCAGACAAGGGAAAATCATGCAACATGTGAAATGACACAAAGGCCCCCAAAAATGAGTCAAAAAGATACAGAATATAACAAGGAAAAAACTGGGGCACCTAGGCCCAACAAACAGCAAAATGGGGCACGCAAGCCCATGAGTGTGTCAAACTGGGGCATGCAGGCCCATCAAAATAAATGTATCTAGTAGCAAATAAAGCTGGGGAAGGGGAAAGCTCTCTCTCTCAATGCCTGGGCAAACTCGGCGGGAAGCGTGGTCGGCCTCCTCCGAGCTATCTTCCTCCAAGAATCTGTCGAAGTCGTCGCCATCATCGCTACTAGAAGAGGAGACAACTCTGGACCAGCTTCAAGCAGATGAAGCGACCCTCTAGAATGAACTCGAGAGGACGCCAAGGAACCATGGCCTCTAACTGGGGCTGGGGCCGAGACTGGAGCAGGTAGCGGCACCACGCCGGCGGCCGGAGCTGGAGGCTATCAAAAGAAAAGCAAGACTCATAGCAGAATAAAGACAGGAAAATACAAAAAAAAATTGAAAAGAACACACAAGCTACTCACGACGGCTACTGGTATGAAAGCGACACCGACTGCCCGCATTGAGGCATCCATCTCCCGGACCAGCACCCTCAAATCGGTAATCATCAGCATCGCTCGGTCTAACCAACCCCGATCGACCTATGGAAGAAAACATTTCAAAAAATACTAAACAGATAAAACAAGTGACTAAAGGAAAGGAAAAAGACAAACCTGGCCGATGTCAGCCCTAAACTCCGATTCCGGCGGAACAGGAACCAGCAAAGAGAAGGAGAAGCCGTATACCACGGTCTGGACATCCCATGGCAGCTCTGGGCCCCTCCCTAGCAGCAGCTCCGGTAGCTGCTCCAGCAACAGCTTCGGTGCTTCGGTAGCTTCTCCAGCAACAGCCGCAGCCCCAGCATCAGCAGCAACAGTAGCAGCTCCAACACTAACGCCCACAGCCTATGGTGTCCGTCTTCATCTCCAGCCTCCTCGGACAACCGAGCCAAGTCCTAGTGACCCCACCAAATGAGTCGGGCCCAGGCCATGTAGCCTCCCTCCGCTACAAGCAGCTCCATAGTGGGGGTCCCCACAGTCTCCAGCAGGAGGTCGACACGGCCCAGATCCTCAGTCCAGCGCATACAGGTCAGAGGAACCACTGGGATTCGAAAGTCATCCAGGTCGAGCGACTAGCGAACAACTCGCTCCCCCAAATAGTAATCCCGCCCAAATGGGCCCTCCAGCAGAATACGCGTCGCAGCGATGTCGCGGCTGCACATCAGATCTGCGCCGTCCCGATCCTCCACCTCCCTCCAGACATCCCAATGGACCTGTAAAGTACAATACAATGAAAAGAATAGTAAGACATATAGTAAGATGAATAGTGTGCAGTAAATAGTGCCCAAGTATAATACAGTATAGTGCAGTAAACGGAATGAAGAGCAATACAGTGCAGTACAGTGAACAGCGCAGTAAGCAGTATAATACAGAAAGCAGTGTATTGAACAGTAAATGAAGATACCTAGTCGGGGGTCAGCAGGTCCAAAGACAGCCGAAACAGGTCAAGATCCTTCCCTCTGACTTTCTTCCCCTTCAGCCCACGAGATCATTGGGTTACATGGGGAATAATCATAGGGTCTGTCGCAGAGTTTGTTAGAACGTGAAGCTCGAGGAACTCATAGGTCCATAACTGTAAAGAAGAAGATGTCAGCAAGCAGAAATAATAGATAACAGAAATAGGTGAAGAACTGCAAAAATTGAATCGTACCTCCCAGACCCTCCAATATCCCCCAATGCTGAGCTCCTGAGGGAACCGGGTCAGCGTTTTTAGGAAACTGTAGAAGGTAGCCAAGGCAGCGTCACGCCAGTCGTACGAAGTGACCCGATCAAGATGAGCCAGGCCGCCTAAGTAATGCAAGTGAACGGTATTCTCCTTGTTTGAAAACAAGGAGGTACCGAACATATACATAAGAAAGCCTTGGGCGACCCACTCGTAGTGGCAAGCCTCGGTGCACTGAAAGTGTCGAAAGCGATTGAAGAACCAGGTATATCTGACTCGATCCCAGTCCATCTGCGTGGGGACAGCCCCGAGGAAATACAGCAACGCGTCAGCGGACTGCGCAATGGTGGGATCGAAGGAGATGGAAGCTCCTCCAACTCGGATATCGGTGATGAGGGCAAAATCCAAAGGCGTTAGAGTAGCCTCGAAGGTGGTGAAGTGGAAGGTGTTGGTAGTATCCCACCACCACTCAGCTAGGGCTGTCAGCCATACCCGGTCATTTCTCGACCTACTCAATAGGGGTATGAAACGAGCGAAACCAGATGCATCAATGTAAGCCCGGCTGGGAACTGGGAGGGCATCCAACACCTTTTCGGAGGCAGAACCTCTAAAGTCTCAGACATAATGACCAACCTGTAAAAGAAGACAGATATAGAACATATAAAGAACAAGTCAAGCAAGCAAAGTGCAGAAAATATCTGAAGGAAAAGCCCTAGGAAACTAGGTGCCATAACCCCAGGTTCGTATGCAAGTGATGAACCTTCGATTTTTTTCAAACCCTAAGAAATTAAGCACCCTAACCCTAGATTCGTGATTCTTAGTGACCCTAAATCCTGGTGCACCAGCAAATTTCTATCATGCTATCCTAAGTTTCTTCCTAAACGTTTTTTTAAAAATAATAATAATAATAATAAACAAATAAAAATAAATTAATAAATATATATACAATAATAAATAAATAAAATAATGATAAAAAAAGAACAAAAATCTTCTTAAGATTTTCGAATTTTCTAAGACATTTCACAAATTTTTAGGGTTTTCTTAAAATTTTTCTTGAATTTATAAGACTTTCTCAAATTTTTCTCAAATTTTTAAGAATTTTCACAAATTTCTAGAATTTTCTCAAAATTTTTCTTAATTTTCTAAATATTTGTAAAATTTTCTCGTAATTTCTAAATATTTCTAATATTTTTCCAAAATTTTCTCAAAATTTTTCTTAATTTTCTAAAAATTTGTAAAATTTTCTAGTATTTTCTAAATATTTCTAATATTTTTTCAAAATTTTCTCAAAATTTTCCTCGAATTTCTAAAATTTTTCTCAAAATTTTCAAAATCTTTTGAAGATTAAAAAAAAATCCACCCTAGACTTGTGTTTTCTCAAAATAAACAATAAAAACTTAAGCTTTTATCTTTGAGATTTTCGCTAAAATAATCGCCCTTTTTTGTTGGTTAAAAGATCCTAATTGTCACTACTGTTTTAATCTCCATTGCATAGGTACCTAAGCTAAATTCCAATCATTATCCACCAATTAACATCCACATCAAAATCACTCAACGCATCAAAAATAAATTATCATCATCAGTCGTCATCATCAAATCACATCATATGGGGGGAATCCTAAACATGCATCTACGTATGATATTCCATGCTTTGGTATTGAAACAAGTGGAGATAGGATACTTACCGATGGGCATCGACGAGACATATTGTGGTCGGGCTCCCGCAATAGAATGTCGGCGGCAATCGCATCCTTCAGGGGCTCATAGCGCCTCAAACAACGTGGAACCGCGCAATGAGGTAAGGGATCATACGTATGCGGGTCAAAAGGTGCCGGATGACCGTCTCTAGCATCGGGGGCCAAAAAGTCAACCATCGCGGCCTCCACAGCAGCATCAGCAGCCGCCTGAGTCTCAGCAGCTGCTCGCGCCTCCTCAGCAACTCGACGGGAGGCAAACTCTGCCTCGAGCACAAGAGCATCCATTGCGGCGATGGGCTACGTGGAAGTACCCCCACTAGCGGAAGGGTCCCATCGTTACCTCGAATCGTCATCGCCATGGCCCTGGCCCGCCATGAAGAAGAATGGGATCACAAAGAGTAGCATGAACATCGTGTGAAGATGCAATAAGGAAGCAAGAGGAAGCTTGGAGGCTTGAAAGAGCAAGAGAGGGTTTGAGAGCGCGAGAAGGGTAGAGAGAGAGAGAGAGAGAGAGAGAGAGAGAGAAGTGCAGAATGAGCTACACTCGCGCGCCTTAAAGAGCCTGGTACGCGTCCCAAGATGGCGGTCGCTACTTCTAAAGTGAGCGACCGCTAGGTTGCCCAAAAGTTGCACAGCAACCGCCATGTTCAAAGGGTTTTTACCCGGCGATCGCCATGTCAGTAGGATTTTGTCTCGACGACCGCTAGGTTAGCCAACGGTCATATCATGTCAGCACGTCATTATGGCGTTTTGGGGTTCTAGGGGCCTGTTTGGGTATTTTTATTTGATTACTTATGTTTACTTTACTATGTAAGCACATGCTTACCAAAAACAAAACAAAAAATATAAATAATATTAAAAATTAAAAAATATATAAAAACAAATAAAATTAAAATTAAAAATTAAAAATTAAAAATAAAAAAAATAATAAAATAATAAAAAATAAAAAATAAAAATATATATATATGAATTTTGGACGAATAATAAACTTTGTTTCCTTAAAATTTTAATCTCATACTTCATCCCGAATTTTTAGGTCTTAACTCAACTCGTGGTTTTCCACTTCGATAAATTTAATTTTAAGCCATAAATTTGATTTTTAATTATTTTTAATCTCGTATCTCATCCCGAATTTTTTTTGTGGCTGTCTCCCCGATAAAATTCAATTGGCTTTAATTATCCTTACCTCGTGCCATGTCCCGTTTTGAATTTTTAGGTCTTAACTCGACCTCTTAATTTGAGATCTTTCTTCTCGATAAATCAAAACGTTTCAGCCGGGGCTTGGCTTTCAGACTACCACCCCCGTTCTCACTGCCACATACTGGCTCAATTGCACCTCACAATGCATACCAAGGACTATCTCCGCGAGTCCAAACACACGACGACGAACTCGGACACTGATCACACGATGTCACATGTTCCACACACAAACCTTACTCAAGTTTTGACGATCAACTGATGACCATTCACTTTGATACCACATCGCTATCTTGCTGATGTTAACAACGCCGCCACTGAAGCTGACAAGACGCTCATCCACGAGTAACAACACAAACATCCAATTCCAGAGAAAAGCTCACTTAATTCACCTGGAATACTAAGGAACGCACTTCATCTAAACCTTCGTCCTCTATTCGATCTTTCATCACGAACCACAATTCTCACCCTAGAGAAATTCCAGGTGTCACACTATTATCTAAGACAAGATTTCACATAACCAAAAATCAACCCAGCATCACGGCCACAAAATCAATGCAGTCACCTGACCCCAACGAGTCACTTAGATCAAATACGCCACGCATATAGAACATCTCACACGTATTCACTAACCTACTCAAACACAATCATATCTTCCGTGCAATAGCACATCACTACATAACTCAACCTCTCACCCTCAAATCATTGATTCTAAGTCTACATATCAACCTCAAATCAAACATGATCACCGTCATCCGACATCAATCTTAAACTCATAACATATACATCGATCCCTTGAACCCACAATAGTAAAATACTTAAGCCTAAGACTTATTCGTCAAGTAACCAACCAAGACTTGCCTCTTACACTAACAACTTTTTATATAGAACTCATCATGACCCTTTCATTCCAAACCAAAACCATTACGTCAGTCTTGACAGACCATCCCAACCAAGGCTTCTCAAACATCGAATCCTTCTTGACTCGTATCTTACCACATTCTTAGGACCACCATCCGAACACACGGTTACGCCCAAAACACAATACTTACGACAGTTGACGACCACTCATCGACTCTAAAAATTTTGAGTAGTTCAAAGCCCCAAACAAAGCACAAACCCCAAACTCACAAAAGTCTATTAGAAACTCCCCCACACCACCCAGAACATGCTGCACACAACGGTTAACAATTCTCAGTTGATCACTGCAAAAAAAGGACTCTACGTCTTAACACTAACTCCCTCGTCAATAAGGACAAACATTTATGGTCTATTCACCTAGTTTCACAGGGACACTATTAAAAAACAGTTGAAACATCTTGCATTAAAAGTGTGATTATAAAGTTATAATCACGCTTTTCCAAGCGTGATTTATGTAGGTGTGATCTAAAATGCAGGCTTTTCATCACGCTTTTTGCAGGTGATTAAAAATATAAAAAAATGTGACTAAAAATAGAAATAGTGTGATTGTTAAAACTTTAATATCACGGGTTTTGTATTATTCACCACACTTTTTGTACATAATAAAAACTAAAAAAGTGTAATTAAAAATAACGAAAAGTGCTATTAAAAATGAAATTAGTGTGATTGTTAAGTTTTAACATCTTGATTTTACATTATCAATTACACTTTTTACGCGTGTTAAAATCTGAAAAGTGTGATTAAAAATAATCAAAAAATGTGATCTTATTTAATTAACAATCACACGTGAAAATCGTGATTGATTATCTTATAACCGTCACAGATTAAAACCATGATCTATTCCAGTGCCCTAACCAACGCACCAAATGCCCCTCGTGCGTGCGTCCATTACGCTATGCGCGCTTGCATGCCTATGCACCATCGCACACCTGATGCTATTTTGAGTTTTTTTTTTTTACCTATGATAATCCTGTTAACTAATACAATTTATAATTCACCAGTTTTAGCCTCAAATTTAAGTTTCTACATATTTAGTTATCATATTCACAAAGAAAAAGTATGAAACATAAAAGCCAACTACAAAAGAGTGTTTCCAACATAATGAACTCCAAGTTCCAAACACAAGATAATAAAAAAATTACCATGACTATAGTAAAAGAATTCATTAAATTTCCAACCAAACATATTCTATGACACTCAATATTCTTTTCAAAATTGCATCAAATTAAAAAAAAGACCTAATAATTTAAAATTTGTCACAATACAAATTGGGAGAATTCTTACTAAAGAAACAGTAGCAATTTCAACAAATTCATCACTTGAACCAGTATTGAGAAGAATTATGCTAGCCACATTCTGAAGTTTGTAGGCCAGCCTAATTCACACGACTGCATTAACAGGAACAAAAAAATAGTAAACTATAGAATGTAAAAAAAATAGTAAGCTATCAAATCAATATCAGTTAGGTTAAGAATGAAGACAAAATTAGTTGTTCTACTAGCAACCTCTTGTTAGATTTTTGAATTGTGACATACAAAATTCGTGTAAGTAACAAATCACCAGATGACAAATTATGTGTGAAGCATAAGTATCTTTAAATTTTTGGTAGTGAGTCTTATGACAACACAGAATATTAAAAGCCAAATGACAGAAAGACACTTAATAAGCTTAATTTCACACGTGTTTGAATACGCAAGTATCATATTCAAGATACAAAAGACTAACTAAAGTTAATTTTTCTCAACTTTCAAGTACTTAAAAAGAACAGAAAAGAGTCAATATGATAAGATTTAATATGATTGGATAAGATTAATATGACCCTTTCTTTGTTTTCATTCCTTAATCATTTTGTATAATTCATTAAGATTCAAGTTTCCTAAGTTAGAATTATTCAATAGTTAACACATAATCCAAATTTAATTTTAAGAAATTCATAATAAAGCAGTTAAGATAAGATTTATGACTCCAAGATTTCTTGAGCTTGGATTACCTCGGTGCTCAATTGCTCAATTGCTCTGGTGCTGAACTGGCTATTTGGCCTGCTAACATGGATGCCAAGTCAACAAATTGATTGCCCGACCTCCCTCAAGTTTAAATGCCTGGAGAACACAGACTTAAAACAATTAAACTATAGAAATATATATTGTATATATTAACATAATATTGGATTTAAATAGTGAATTAAAAGAACTCCCGTTGTAGAGATTTTAAGATAATTAGGCAGTATCATTACAAAGAACTCACCTGTAGCAGCTGTAGCATTCCCTTAATCACCTGTAGCAGCTAAAGAGATTCATCTGGATTAGTACATGTAAAAAACTTATCTATCCATGTCCAACTACTGATATAATTCCATTATTAACAGCAAGGATGGTTTTACCTTAAAAATATGCAGTGTATCTGTTGTTGATTGATGTGACTAAAAACATGCAATAATGCAGTCTATAAACTAAAAATATGCTCTTCTCTCTTAATTTAATTTAAATCACCAACACTTGACAAAAAGGAGCATTTATTAAGAGGCTAAATTAACCTTGCAGTCTTATACGAAGTAAGCATTAGAAATAAAATAAAAAGATGCTATTAAATCACCACATATTTGTTCATAATGTCATGGAACATTAAACCATTCCATTGAATCAAAACTTCAGTGGGTTGAACAGGCAGTCTAGATAATTAAGCATCAAATCATACAAAGTATTTCTGGTAGTATCTTCACCGCGTACAAAAACCTATGACATAAATGGTAGATCATCGCAAATGCTGAACCAAGAAAGAAAAAAAAAATTGCATCAAGAACAAGAATACAATAAGTAATGCCGATCCATGGGCTACTATATGCACGCCCAAGTAATTAATCAAGTTAGCATGTATGACCCGAAAAGAGATATCAATATATGAAAGAAAACATAAAAGAATAGATCAGCATATATAATGAACTATAAGCTATCAGCTTCCTGTAGATCACATTTAAACCCTATTTTCATCCTAAGCAAAAAACAGAGCTGAAAACATGTTCTTCGCCATTGAAGCACATCACTTTCCTTGCTTCAAGTGAGGAGGATGCATCAAGCATGGCATTGTTTTTTAAACTATCAATTATCTCATACATTCAACAAAGAGTTGCAAATTTATCTATAGCTATCATAAATTTAAAGGTCCATGACTCCATGATATGTTTTTGACTTTGTTGCTAGTTTCTATCAATTCATTTTCCTAACAGAGTGAGAATTAATTGATTTCTTCCAATCACTTTAATTTATCATGATTCCTTATCTTCTAAGTGCAAAGTGTATTTATCTAGATTTATGTGCTTGTACAGAAGTGAAATGGAGTTTGTAATACTGGTCTTATCTTGATACTTTTTCAAGCTTAATTTTTTCAAGAACATTTTAAATTCTCCTATGTTACCATTACATCATCTTCACATCTATCATCAGTGTACTAAAAGTTAACCATTTCATGTTCCATGTTTTTTTTTTTTGATCAGTAACATCCTCTCTGTTAATCATGCAAGCTATATAATTTTGAGAAAATTGATAGAGTAATAAAAAGGCTAACAAAATTATCACTACACCAAAACCCAAAGACACTAAATGTTGGCAAGATACCAACAAGAAACGACACAAAAAGAAAAACAACATCAACTAAAAGTCATACAATGCAACACCCAACCTAAATCATCTACAAAATCTCTCACAAAAGCTGCTGATATTCTCAAGCACAACAAACTAAACCAACACAAAAATCATAATTTTGGCACACCACTAACAAGATGCAATACCCCATATCAATATATATATATATATATGTGTGTGTGTGTGTGTGTGTGTGTGTGCGCGCGCGCACGCGTGTGTATTATGCACACAATCCCTATATATTTATTAAACCCCAACAAAACTACACTAGTTATAAAAAAAACAGTGTCCAAACTCCAAACCGTTTCTTGCCAGAGAAGACCAGTTATTAGAAATTGATTCTAGGAACATGAATGTGACAATTATACATGGATTAACATCTATTTTATTGGGGCTCCTCATCATCAATCTCAAGCACAAAATCAAATTCAAAACCAAACCCAGAAAACTCACCGGTAAGGAACAGATGAGGCGGTGGTTGGGAATCGTTAGCAGTCAAGCCAAAACCATAGGGTTAACCAGAAAAGAACCACCAATCATTTGCAATCCAAAATCCAAACTCCAAACTCCCAAAAAGGTTGATGAGAAGCTAACCAGAAAAGAACCACCGCCAAGAACTTGGAACTGCTACAAATACATGGCAACAATGGTTAGCACAATAACCTATGTATGGGAAGATACAATATTGATTGATAACTCATCTCTTCTTATAAAACTTAGCTCACTTGTTGTGCTGAAAATTTAATTTCAGTAACCACATTTATGATCCACCAAATTAAGTGGAGTTAGACGAGCAACCTTCTAAATGAAGTTAGAAGAGAAACCTTCCAGTTTGTTGTTTAGCAAATGGCATAATTAGGTGACATGATTTTTGGTAGGTTACATGCTTCAACAACCATGAATGCTCAAGAGACATACACCACCCATTGCCTTGATAGACTTCTATAATGCCAGTACTTCCAAATACTTATTATGCATTTTGGAGTAAATAACTGTGACAAAAGGGTTTTCACTCTTTGCTCACATGGCATGTTAGTTTTTATACACCTT
>JAOTRH010476703.1:0-26035 GCA_034768845.1 Heliamphora exappendiculata
AGAACCTAAAATCTGGTTTTCTGTGTGTAAGCCGTACTCTACACACTAGATTAAATACTATACAGAATATTGGACATTCATGCATAACAAATAAATAATATACATACATTGCTCATAAAAATTCTCATAAAATGAAAAACTAATTTTATTAAAAATAAAATTAAATACTAAAAATATAATTTTCAGTATACCAACCCTAACACAAGCTCTGTCGAAATAAATTCCCACCCGATATTTTGATATTCATACTATACACTCCCGAGCCTAGTTCATGATTTTGCTTGCGCCGGTGAGGCCTTGAAGCAAGTTTGGCTTGGCGGTATTCGATTCCCACATCCGAGGAGGCATTCGAGGCAGATATCCATACGAGGTAACCTTAGGATCCCATGATATTTCTTCAAATCCCTATTTCCTCTCTATCGGGGGGATCACATTTAAGGTCTCGACTGGTTTTTTTCATTTAATTATTTATTTCAATCAAAAACATATTTATATGAGTTTTCTTTATTAAACAGTATGTTTGTAACTCTCTGTTTTGTGTAGAATAGTATATTTTGAATCATTTTCGTGTTGATTAGCACATTGGACACTTAAAAAAAGCTCTTTGTGATTTTAAAAACATGACGGCCGCAATCCCTAATTGTCACAGCCGTGTGTTTTGTTAACCCAAAGTAACAGCCGTCATTTATATTATCCTTACTGCATCTTTTTCTCTTTGCTTTGTCACGGCCGCGACATTTCATTGCTACGGTCGTGAGCTTTTCGTAGGAATAGTAACATGAAAAATGTGTTTCAAGCCTCGTGTTATTTATTTTAATGTTCTATACCTTCTGTTCGCTTTCTTTTGGTAATAATGCTACCGTAGGGGATGAGGTATAGTCAATAGCCTTGACAATGTAGGTTATGGTCTCTACCCAAGATTTTCCATTCACTTGAGTTTATTTTAGACTTTGCACGTTGAATAACCACTCTGAGCATCAAAAATACCTTAGCTACAACCTTTAGTTGCCACGGCCTTAACATTTCGCATCTTGGTTTCTCATGGTCACCTTATATTTGTCACAACCGCTGGTTTTGTGACTTATTTTGTCACGACCGCAACATTTGTTGCCATGGCCATGAGTTCTATGCGTGTCAAGTTGCTTAAAAATAGTGTCTAAATATTTTTTGTTCTTTTTGTACAGCCTGTATATAGCATGATTAGAGACAGAAACATTGTTGCTTGTCCTTTAAGCTTTTCCTACTTTGTTTTGCTTTTCATCGCATGTTTTTTCTTGCTTTGCTTTACTTTGTTCAAACTATACGTGTGGCATGTCTAGAAATGATAACTAAGTTGCATGACCCTTGAGACTGTAGTTAAGGTTTTTTCTTCTTTATTTGCTTTTGTTTGAACTCTCTTCAACCTTCTATTCTATATATGCTAATTTTAAAAAGTTTACAACAAGAACCAATATTAACAAAGCAAAGGCCAACCTTTTGGTTGGGTGAAAAGGGTGTCTAACACCTTTTCTTTTCATATCTTAGTCCTCGAACTCTCTTTTTCTCTAGTTACATTTTCAAAAGACCGTAGCCTTCTTTTTATTTTTCTTGGTTTTTCTCAAAAACCAAGTGGCGACTCCATTTTTCTTAAAAACGTGTTCGGATATCTTGGATTTTCTTGTTTTAAAAAGAAAAGAGTATTTCTCTAAAAATAATAGATATTTGGTGCACTATTCCTCCCACAAAATATGCCTATAATTTTTTTGATGACTCTGCTGGGGACTAGTTTTTCAAAAAAAATCATCATAAGAGGGCTAAACTTGAAATGCCAATGGTTCTTGTTGTAATTTTTTCATTGGTATTCGTATTTGAAATTGAAAATTTGTGTGCTTGATTTTCAAAACCCCTGCTCTGCCTACCTGATACATCGGTCAGTTTATTATCTCGGGGCTATGTCGAGGAAGCCACCAAACTTTTTGGCCATATTCTCTCATAGATGTGGCAAAAAGAGTTATTGCGTACCGTTTGACCATGCCTTACACTATTCCTGGCACTGGAAGGTATATTCTTGACTCTATTCAGAAGGTACACTGAGTGCATACCTACCAGCCTTATCATGTTACATATAGCTTCTTACACCTATTCTCTTAGGATCAATAAATCTTTTAGAATTATGTGATTTTTCTTTTTATGGATGCTTTTTTTTTTGTATAGTTAGCACCCCTTTAAGGTTAGTTGTCGTTTACCCATCCTGTTGCCGAACGCTAGTTCGTTTCGAGTTTAGACCCGACTGACGAGTCCTTCAATTTGCATGAGTCCTTTCAGTTTAGTAACCCAGGATAATAATTTCGTGCAGGGAAGAACCTATACGCACTTGGATCCGATCTCTGAGTGAAAGACTCATACGCGTAGATCAGTTGAGGTTACCGATGGCAGACCCAGAATTGACTATGACAAATATTATGAGCGCAATCCTGGAATTATAGCAGACAGGCGAGGGGGTAAACACTGTTATGGCTAATCAAGCCATAATCCAGACTTAGTGCCAAGCACAGATACAGGCCTTATAGACCCATGTTGTAGACCCCAATGCAGTTCTCTTGAACGGCTAAGAGGACAGAGTAGAAGATAACCTTTGAGATGAAAATGTGGGACCCGAGGGAGCCTAGCAAGCCGCTGCACAGCTTGTCTGGCCGAGAATCTCAGAAATCCTAGCCACGAATGAGTTAATTTTGTCTGAAAAGGTTAACAAACTGGAAAAGATTTTGAGAAAAGCCTAAGGGTTGAGGATTACATGTTGGACGTGGAAGGATTCTGCCAGTTCTCTGATGCTAAGTTTCCTAAGAAGTTTAAGATGCCCGATATAAAGAAGTTTGATAGAACCAGAGACCCGAGGATGCATTTGAGGATGTATGTGGGGACCTTATTACCGATGGGGATTAGTGATCAGTTGAAGGCCCATCTCTTCCAGCGATCTTTGTCAGGAGCCACTCAAAAGTGGTTTTTATCTCTAGATGCTGCGAAGATGAGAACTTGGGAGGACATTGCTACCGCATTTATTAACCAGTATAACTACAACATTCAGCTTGTTGTTACTACCCGGGAACTTGAGACAACTAGACAAGAGGCCAAGGAGTCTTCCATCGAGTTTCTGACCCGATTGAGAGCCAAGGCAGCCAAAATGACAAATCGACCCACTAAGAAGGATTAATGAGAATGGTGGTGAAGAACCTGTAGCCACAATTCTGTAAGTATCTGATAACACAGTTATTGATGATGTTTGAGCAGGTTTTTTATGCCGGGGTGCAGATAGAGGATGTGTTGCAGCCCGGGGATATTGAAAAAAGGGAAATTAAGTCAAAAAATAACTAGAAAGCCTTATGTTAATAACCCGAATAATTCCACTAACTCCGTGAGCCAAAGCTATGAAGTGAACTTGCTGAACCCCAATTCGAGCCAACTTAATTCATCCACCCAGCCAGCTATCCAAAATCAACCCCGCAACCAAAAGAGAACTTTCACCCAACTCACTATACCTTTGACTTCTTTCTTAAGCTGCCTGATTGAGAGGGGTTTTCTGAAGTCTTTGGAACTGACCCTGCTACCAAGCCCTTTGCCGCTCATATAGAATTTGGCCCAGTACTATGACTTCCACTAGGGGCACAGTCACTTAACCAACAACTGCATGAGTTTTCAGCATGAGATTCAGGACTTGATAGATAACAAGGTAATTTCTCCACCCATTGCCTTCCAGAAGGCAAATGTGACCACCAACCCCGATGAGGACAATTGTTGATATACAAAGAGTAGTTGAACAGCAAACTCAAACCCAGATTCAGTGTGAGACACAGATTTGAGCAATTTAGGCTCGTTTGTCGGGAGTTAATAAACAACAAGAAGACCCAAACGACCATGGAAAATGTGATGAGGTAAGCGAAAGGAGTTGAAGAATATACGCTAGATGTGGGAGGCTTGTGCCTCTTTCTAGATGCCAAGCTACCGGACAATTTTAAGATGTCAAAAATGGAGAAGTTTGACAGAATCGGAGATTCCCGAATTTATCTGAGGATGTATGTTAGTACTCTCTCTCCTATGGGAATAAACGATCAATTGAAGGATCAATTGTTTCATCGATTTCTTTCTAGGGCAGCGCAAAAATGGTTCCTTTCTCTGGACGTCGCCAAAACCAAGATATGGAAAGATATCGCCACGGCCTATGTTAGCCAATACAGCTACAACGTCGAGTAGGACGTAACCACTCAGGAGCTTGAGACCACTTGTCAAGAAAGTAGGGAGTCGTTCGTCGACTTTTTGACTAGATGGAGAGGTAAAGCAGCCAAGATGACCAACAAGCCTACAGAGAAGGAGTAAGTGAGAATCGTGGTTAAGAATCTATAATCTCCTCTGAAACGTTACATGATCACACAGCTGCTCTCCACATTTGAGCAGCTATTTGATGCCGGGGTTCAAATTGAGGGTGCAATTCAGTCGGGAGATATAGAGAAAGTCGAGCCAAACCAAAAATTGAGAAGGCCTTACCCCACCAATAATCAAAACCAATCCACCACTTCTGCTAACCTTGTTTCCCATTCAAATGAAGTTAACCTGTTGAACCCCCAGTCAAAACATCCAAATCCCTCATCTTTCGCACCGCCCACTAGAAATAATCAACCGCCACAACAAAAGATGCCGAGGAGAGTCTTTACTCCCCTCAGCATACCTCTGACCACAGCCCTGAATTGACTTGTCCAGAAGGACCTAAAAAAGCTTCTTGATCTAATGCCACCATCGAACCCCTTGCCACCAAGATATAACAACTCCCAGTATTGTGCATTCCACTAGAGTCACGGGCATTTGACTGATAATTGCCTATGACTTCTCCATAAGATTCAGAACCTTATCGACAACAAGGTCATTCCACCCCGTCCGTCGTTCAGAATCCAAATGTTACAACTAACCCGCTAGCAAATCATGCCAAGCAGGTCGGTGTAAGCTGCATCTAGTCAGGGCAACCAGAGGATCCCAGCTGTTATATTTAATGTCATATCTCCTGCACCTGTGTGTTCCAGCTATTAAAGATCAGTCTTATTCATTAATCATGATTGGGAATTTATGGGATATGGAGGAATGGAATAACGCAGCTTAGGATGGATATGAGATAGTGATTCAGCCAGATAACCAGGAGGAACGCAACAATGACGATGACTGGCCGTTGGATTACCCGGTACATCCATGCGGGTTTGGCCATGTTCTAGATGGTATCGCTCTTCCCCAACTCTTTGGAGAAGAGGTGCATGTTGATGAAATGCAGTCCTACTGGCTGGTCTGAATGGTGTTAAAATTAGATGGGAAAGAATGGGCAGAGTTTTAGACAGCCCGAGAGCAACAGGTGAGATACATAGAGGGAGACATCTAGGAGTTGGACAATGTTGACAATACGTGGGTAATTGAGGATGAAGGAGAAAGGAAAGAAATATTAGAGGGTGGTAATTTGGACGACCTGTGGGAGTTTGAAAGCTCTCCATACATCACCGAGGTTAGACAAATTGAAAATATAATGCCAGGTTTATGGGATCTGGAAGAAGGAGTGGAGCACCTGACTTGGAGTGGAAGGCACTTTAAACCGGCTCAACTAGAAAGAGGACAAGCAAGTGGAAAGGGAAAAGAGAAAGAACAAGAAGAGGAAGACAACGCTATGTTGAGACAAATGAAAAAGACTCAGGCCAACATCAGCATTTGGGGTCTGCTGATGGCTTCGCTCCTGCATCGACAAGCCGTTCTAAAGGTTTTAAATAAGGCTAATGTTTTGATAGACGCAACTCCCGAACAATTAATTGGGCTAATTCTACGAGCTGCGGAGCGTAAAGTAATATCCTTTTTAACGAGGATTTGCCACTAGAGGGAAGAAACCATAACAAACCACTGCATATCACTATCAAATGTCTGGAAAAGTGAGTTCTTGTCAAGCTCATTGACAATGAGTCGGCACTGAATGTCTGCCCGCTCAGAATGGCAGTTTGCTTGGGGATGAAGCAGGATCATTTTACACCTAGCAATCAGGGGGTCAGAGCTTATGACAACACGAGGCGAGATTTACTTGGGTTGGTGATGTTTGCTGTGTCTATTGGGCTCTAAAAACTTCGGTGGAATTCCATGTGCTGAATGTTCTGGCATCCTTCAATTTGTTGCTGGGAAGACCGTGGCTCCATGACCCTAATATATAAGTAGTTCTTTTTACTCTTCATTAGAAGTTGAAACTAATTAAGAACATAGTAGTGCTGAATATTCATGGGGAGGATAGTATCCAACCCCCGAAAGAAGACGGCTCAACTCTCCTGGAAGTTCAACACAAAGAAGGAGATGTATTTCTGAACGGGTCTTAGTTTGATGAGGCTTAAAGGGAACTAAATCCTAGGAAACTGAGATGGTGCACACAAATCGAAACAAACACACTGAGTGACAAGGGTCAACATAAAAAAAACTGTGCAGCGCCGAATCGTCCAGACGGACGGGAAAATCGTCCGAACAAAAACCATACGGGATAAACAAAACTGAACCCCGATCCCCAAAATAGAAACCCGGTGCACCCACAATGGAATAGGTATTATACCTACTCGATCCCACTGATTTGATCACGTTTCTATTCTTGAAGTTGAATCTAAAGAGCAACACGGCAATCAACCAGTAATCTTTTCTCTGTTCAGATTTTCTGCTGTATTTTCAAACGCCAAATACACGAACAAGTGTGGGCTTAGATCATTCGTTCTCTAAACCCTCTCTTGCTACCTTTTTTAGTTCTGGTTCTCATGTTATGCGGAAACCCTAAAAGACTTAACAAATGAATCATATGGCGTCCAGGGTTATAACGGCATATAAATAGGTTACAACAAGGACCTGTAGAGTAAATAAGACATGAACTTTCAATGTAATTATAAAATCATGCCTCAACTCAGAAGCAATTTCACAAAACAAAAATGCTAATTCATTCAACTAAAGATTCATAATTGTACTCACAACTTTATTCTTAAAACTAATTATTTGAGCTCATGTTATTACATGCTTATTATTCTCCCAACGTTAAGATTATAGATACCCGTCAATTAAATTAAATTACTGACAATTACATTCAATCGATTTCTTTGAAAATTCCTTAAGTCCTTCCGTTTAACTTATTTGACTGTCGAATTATAAAATCTACCTGTAAGGTTTGACTCGGTCAAAATTTACAAACTTTCTTAAGGGTTATCATCAATCCCGACTAATCGGGACGTGGATTTCGTCAATAATTAATATCCATCATATAATTAATATTGTTATCTAACTCATCGAGATTATTGACTTATATAAGATCGCACCTTCTAATGAATCAAAATAATGAATATTAAATATATACAAATAAATAATTATTTTGAGATTAAGAGTATAAACACTCATAATAACCATGGGATATGAATTAATTTATATAGTCAGTATAAAATTAATTACCCCAATGGGGTCCTGTTCAATTTACACAAAGTATATTAGTACAACGAGTCAGAATAATGGACGACGCTATTATCTGTTTCCCGTAACCATGACAGGCGTACTAAAACTTTATGCTACAGTCATACCGATGGTTTGTCTAATTCCATCTAAACTGTGAACCAAAACTTCTATTATACAAGAACCTTTAATCAGGTCTTAGCCGAACTCTATACACCAGATTAAAACTATGTAGATTAAAAGACATCCATGCACAACATTAAATAAATAATGAAACACATATATTGCTCATTAAAATAGAAAAATAATTTTTATTAATAAATAAAAATAATACCAAAAATTCAAACATAATT
Organism: Heliamphora exappendiculata; assembly: GCA_034768845.1. Taxonomy (NCBI): domain Eukaryota; kingdom Viridiplantae; phylum Streptophyta; class Magnoliopsida; order Ericales; family Sarraceniaceae; genus Heliamphora; species Heliamphora exappendiculata. Next base: position 7,815 of record JAOTRH010476703.1, read on the forward strand.
TTTAGTATACAACCCTAATAGCTCAGACGGTACAGATATTATTAAAAAAGAAAAAGAGCTATATCAACCTCTATGCTGTCACTATAATGAGACGTATGTCTTATTTTTCGGGAATGGGGTTGGGTCGCCAACAGCAAGGAATCCCATAGCACATCCAAGTGTTGCCGACTTCGCAGCATTTTGGCCTGGGGTATAAGCCAACTAAAGAGGATTTGGAAGTGCCAAAGAAAGGACAAAGGGGAAAGAAGGTCGGATACTCAGGGACATTGAACCGTTACTTTGTCAAGGAGGGTGAAAACTTTCCTTACTGTGGTTTCTTGGAACCATGGTTTGATGAGGAGACTAATTAGAAACTACCGGTCTGGAGTTGTTTTTCAGCCACAAGTTATCTGATACAGAGAAAAAAAAACAAGAGAGGAGAGAGAGAATAAAGGAGAGAAGATTCAAGAGGAAGAAGTCTAGGCAGACAAGCTAGATGGCACTGACATGTGAGCTTTGTTCAATGATTAGATGGCACAGATGCGTATAGCCAACCAAGACTGCTTGATGATGGGCTACAACGCACCAGCTGATTACACCAGGCTCATCGTGGACATGGCGTCGAAAGATGTTGAAAATTGGTCTTTTTAATTTTGTAATTTGCATGAATCAAGTCTTAAGTATGAGTCTGAGTCTTGTGAGTCTTTACTTTGTGCTGACCAATGGGATGTCGAGTCTGAGGACACGTTTGTTCGTGCATCCTCCTCCTCTCTTGCTTTTGAATTTGTAATTCCGTCTCTCTTTGATATCAATGAAATGAACGAGATTTTTGGTTACCCTGCTTTGCTCGATTTATGTTACACACTTTATGATAATTTTGATTTCGAAGGGAATGTCCCCAAAGAAATAAAAGTTTTAATAAAAAGAGAAGAAGAAATGCGCGCTCAACCTATAATTAAAGAAACTTTATCAATTAATCTGTATAATGAAAATAATTCACAAATTGTTCAAATTGGTTCTTCATTATCTTTAGTTGAACGTGAGCAATTAATAACTTTATCAAAAGAATTCAAAGATATTTTTGTATGCCCATACGAGGATATGCCCGCCATTGATCCCAAAATCGTTGAACACCATATCCCTTTGTATCTCGATGCCTGATCGGTCAATTAAAAATTAAAAAGGATACGGCCAGAATGGGCGCTGAAGATTAATGAAGAAGTCACTAAGCAGATCAACGCTAGGTTCCTTATGGTAACTGAGTACCCAACGTGGGTGGCTAACATTGTCCCAATTTTGAAGAAGGACGGACGTATCGGAATCTGTGTGGATTTTTAGGATCACAATAAGGTTAGCCCGAAGGATGACTTTTCATTGCCTCACATTGACGTCTTGGTAGATAGTACAGCAGGGCACGCCCTCTTATCGTTCATGAACGGCTTCTCTAGGTACAATCAGATCTTAATAGACCATGAAGATAGAGAGAAAACGGCATTCACCACCTCAGGGAACCTACTGTTACCGTGTGATGCCATTTGGTCTGAAGAATGCAGGGACAACCTATCAAAGGGCTGCAACTTTCTTATGACATGACATGATACACAAGGAGGTCGAAGTATACGTGGATGATATGATTGTGAAATCCAAGGATCGAGACAGCCATATTATAGCACTGCAAAAATTCTTTGAAAGGATTATAAAGTACAAGATACAGCTCAACACACTTATGTGGGATGCATACTGGCATAAGAAGGAGAGACCAAAATTGAAAAGGTAGTCTACTACTTGAGCAAGAAGATAACTAGATGCGAGATCCGATATATGCCGCTGGAAAAGACATGTTGGGCTTTGGTTTGGGCTTTTTGAAAACTAAGGCATTATATGTTGTCTTTCACAGTGAATGTATTTTTTTAGTTGGATCTGTTAAAGTACTTGTTCGAGAAACCAGCACTAATAGAAAGACTAACCCAGTGGTTGCTGTTATTGTCAGAGTTCTATCTCCAATATGTCACCAGAAAGTATGTAAAGGGTAGAGCAGTAGCAAAGTTCTTGGCAGATCAACCGGTCGAAAGAGATGAAGACGTCGTGTTCTAGTTCCCCGATGTGCAACTCATGGGAGTTAGGGACGGTAAATGGACTCTATATTTTGATGGTGCATCCAATCAGTATGTTTATGGAATAGGAGTTCTCCTGGTTATCCCTGACGAGTCACATGTTTCTTTATCTTTGAAGGTCAACTTTGAAGTCACCAACAACCAAGCTGAGTATGAAGCATGCTTACCTGGGTTAGAGGCAACCCTAGAGCTAGGGGCAAAGAAAGTAGAAGTTATTGGAGACTCGACATTGGTGGTTTCCTAGGCAAGAGGAGAATGGAAGGTCAAGGATGTAACTCTGATTCTCTATCACAAAGAACTCGAGAAGCTAATTCTATACTTTGAATCGATGGTTTTTCACCCATATGCCGAGACTACAGAATAAGTTCACCGGTGCCCTAGCTACTCTAGCGTCAATGATCGACATAACATCTGGAGTCAAGATGAGACCACTTATAATTGAGTAGAAAAGAAAACCCGCATATGAGATGATAACGGCAATCGAAGAAAGCACAGACGAACTCTATTGGTATTTTGACATCCAGAATTTTGTGGAGAAGGGAGAATACCCCAAGTACGCCATCAAAAAGGATAAAAGAGCGGTAAGGAGGTTATTTGCACAGTTTGTCATTTGTGAAGAAAAGTTGTACAAACGAGGGCACTCCGAGGTCAATAAGCTATGCGTCAACAGTAAACAAGGTCGACAACTAATGAAAGGGATACATGTTGGAGTCTACGGGCCTCACATGAGTGGAAATATATTAGCCAAGAAAATCCTACGACAAGGGTATTTCTGGATGACAATAGAAACAGACTACATCCAGTTTGTGTGAAAGTGTCATAAATGTCAGGTCCATGCGAACCTGATGCATGTTCTCCCATCACACCTGTATAAGTTGACGTCGCTGTGACTGTTTTTAGCATGGGAAATCGATGTAATTGGAAAAATAACACCGAAGGCCTCGATAGGTCATGAATTCATTTTGGTAGCTATCGACTATTTCACCAAGTGGGTGAAAATTGCTTCCTACTCAGTGTTGAAGGCCTCCCATGTTACTAAGTTCATCAAGTAGAATATCATTTGTCAATACGGAGTCCCCCATGAAGTTATCTCAGATAACGGTTCGCACTTTCAATGTGAGGTCTGGGACTTATTCGGAGCAGCACACAAGTCATCATCCTACCGGCCACAAACCAAAAGGGCAATCGAAGCAGCAAACAAGAACATCAAGAAGATCCTGCAAAAGATAATCAGCTTACACAAAGATTGGCCAAAGCATATACCATTTGCACTGTGGGGGTATAGGACGTCGATTAGAGCTTCAACGGGAATCATGGCTTACTCTTTAGTGGACAGAATAGAAGCTGTACTTCCTATTGAAATAGAAATCCCTTCGTTGAGAGTAGTAGCTTAGGCCAACATCTTAGAAGCAGAATGACAGAAAAAAAGGATGGAAGAGCAACTCTTGTTCGATGAAAGATGACTGCAAGCTCTATTTCATATATAAGGGTGCCAGAGAAGGATAACCAGAGCGTTCAACAAGAAGGTCAAGACCCGAGATCTAAGAGAAGGTGACTTAGTTCTTAAGGAAATCTGGGCTCCAATTTTTGATCCAAGAGGAAAGCACAAAAGGACCACCCGACACCCGATTTCATCCGCCGAAAATGATGAAAATCAAGTTTTTAAACCAAAACCCCGTTTGAACATAAAACGGTTTTTCATGCAGTTTTAACCGATAGAAACACACACGATTACACGTAGCACCCTTATAAGACATAAGAGTATAGGATCCTACCTCAATGAGTTAAAAACTCGGTATCGATTCTCGTGCAAAATCAAACTTCGTCAAAATAAAATCATATTTGGATGAACGCGTAGCCCACCGTGCCAATAGAAAGGATCCGCTGTTGGATCGTCGAAAATCGAATCTCGGGCCCCCGAAAAGTTAGAGAGAAAGCAGAGAGAAAACGAGAAAACTTAGCTTGTAAGTTTTGAAAGTATCTTTTAAAAATATCTAACGCGAGATATTTATAGCCCACCAACATATATATATATATATATATATATATATATATATATTAAAATTTGTACCGCAATGCCCAACGGCTCTGAAAACTAGCCCTAGATGCATATCTAAGCCCGATCATGCATCAAAACGCATATAAACATGTTGAAGCTAAAACGCTAAACGTGCGTTGAAAAACGCCAAAAAATTGGGTCAGGGTCTCACAACTCTACCCCCTTTAAAGGAATTTTGTTCCCGAAATTCGCCACAAGGTCAAAAGAAACAACCCCGTCGATCGCAATCAACACAGGTACACGAGATGGTCAGCTAAACTGTTCCTATGATATAGTTAAACAAGGTCAGGTATCCTAAACAACAACTAACTATCTCAAAAATGGGATCTACAACTCACCCCAACCTCATATCCTCACCAATCGCTACCTTAACATAGCACACCACCTACAGAATCCAACACGAACTCCCAAACAGATGCAGCATGGAAACCGGCCCAAAGCCAGCATACTCAAAAAATACCTCTGTGCACTGGAGAAACATCTATATCATCAAGCACGATCAGCGCCCTGGATGAACTAGGAGCTATAAGTGCATACGCTCAGGGCAATGTCGCTCTGGCCTGTCCACCATAACCATCGACTGAACTGAAGTACCCCTACCTACATTCCGGGAAGTCTGAACTGCAGGAGGCTGCTGTCGATCCTGCACAAACGAACCCATTGGCGTGCACACTATACTCGGCGCACTCTCCCTCTAGGGATAGGTCCTGCGGATATGTCTAGTTTGACCATATCTATAGAAAATCGACAACTCCCTCCCCTGTGATTGATCTAGTACGAAACTCTGAGACTGCCTCAACTGTGGATCCTGATGCTGCCTCGGCTGTGGACATTCTAGCATATGATGCCCCAGCTGTCCACATCGATAACATCTAACCTCCCTCTGCTCTAGCCTCCCAGACGAAGCCACTGATGGTGCTGGTACTGAAAACTACTGTGATCCAGATGGATGAAAGCTAGAACCAGAGGACCTTTGCCTCTTGCTAGAACGCCCACTTATCTGTGCCTCTGTCCCATCCTGTGGTGTCCTGGCCTCCCTCGAAACCCGAATCTTAGTGATAGTGTTCTCAACCCTCGCTACTGCCTCCACTAGCTCTGTGATCACATGAAATCCCATTGCAGCCACACGCTCTCTGATCGCCGGCCTCAAGCCCGGCTCAAACCTCATCGATCGCAGCTCATCTGTGCTCACCAACTCTAATGTGAACTGAGATAAGCTCGTAAACCTGGCCTCATACTGCATGATATCCATAGCCCCCTGGGTGAGAGAATATAACTCCTCCCTGTATAAGTTCCTCTTCGAAGCCGAAAAGTATTTCTCTAGAAAAACTCCTTTGAAGGCTGCCCATGTGACCCCCACCGTGTTTCTGGCATATCTCCACCACTAAGAAGCATTACCTTTCAGCTGAAAGGTGGCAAAAGAAACCCGCAACTCATCCGCAGCTATCTATAATGTGTTAAGGATCCGGGTCACCAGCTCCAACCACCCTGTTGCAACAATGGGATCGGGATCCCCAACAAAGGTAGGTGGATCCATGCGCTTAAACTCCCGCATCGCTACTGCAGCTCTCGCCTCAGGCACTTCTTCTCTAATGGTCTAACCTCTAGCAGCCTCAACCAACTGACCGATGGAACCCACCAACGCATGCAACAACTCTACCGCATCAACATGTCCTTGGGGAGCATTTGCATCCCTAACATTAGGGATAAGAACATCCCCTTGGCCAACACCACGACCTCGACCACGGCCTCGCCCTCCCCTCGCAGACATCGCGTCTATATGAAAAAGACAAAACATAAGACGCAACATATCGCATGAACATAAACAAAGCACATAGGCATGCTAACACGTTGCCACATAGGTTCATGCTAAACAAACTCCACATACCGAGGAGAACCGACAAGAATGACGCGTCAGTCTGGACAACCTACTTAGATTTTCTGCTAGAAATCACGTCAGCTAAATACATTTCTAACTTGGCTCCCAAGTAAGTTAATCCAAACGCCCGAATGCAAGACTAATCAATCCTAAGGTTCAACCTCCATGCTCATATATACACAACAATCTCATGCTTAACATGCTAACACGTTCATGTTATCAAAGCATCTAAACACATGCAATCAAGCACACATAATTAACCTCACACGGCGATACACCCTCTTTCCACGGCTCTTAGGTATTCAAACCCAGAGCTCTGATACCAAGCTCTCTTGTCCCAAACTCCGAAACACGTAAAACGCCCATAAGAAACCAAACATAACACCCAACCCGAGAATACACTCTCAATATAAAACATACACGCATTGTGTATAATCGCCAACCGGCTTACATTACACGGTTCTAACACCAGGAAAACCTGTAAACATACATGATATAGAAAGAAAAAAAAAAAAGACTACAGATCTTCTGCCTCTCCAGCAACCCTAGATCAACCTGCGTGATTAGTACCTAAAAAAATTTTAAATCCCACACCGTGAGCCAAAACTCAGCAGAAACTAGACAGCACATGAAGTATAAGCTAAACATGCTAGAAAAATAAGGTACAATTTTCGACTCTCTTTCAAGCCTTTAAAACAATTTTCACATGCAAACGGAAGAGCGAGGATAAGAACCATTGTTGACTAACAAGAGCCTTGAAAACTGTTTGAAAATAATATTTATACCACGACTCACACGGGTCGTAAAAATAATTTGAAATTGGTTTTATCCGTTCCACAATGCATTACATGTAATCCATGAATCTTCTCCGATTTTCACCGAAGGACCGCAGCCCCAACGAATGCAACACAGATACATATAACTGGCCTTCACAAGCCACAATAACAGCCCTAACACTGAGATAAAGATCTGAACTCAAACATACATTCCCGGGATAAAATCGTATACTACGGGATAAAACCATAAACCACAGGTTAAAACTGCAAACCACGAGGTAAAACTGCAAACCACGAGGTAAAACTGCATCCTACGGGATAACATCGACTACTACGTGGTAACACCGAACACTATGGGATGACACCGAACACACATATGTATAAATAAACCAGAGTTTAATGCATAAGACCATACCACATGTACCATAGGCATGCGCTCCACAGATCCAACACATACATGCTTAATAAAACTCTGAGTTTTAAAGCATGCAACCACGTTACATGTAACGACATCAAAATCATGTAATTCACCTACATAATCCGTACATAAATAAACTAAATTTATAAATGCACAAAGCCAGCTTTAAATGCACATAGCCATATATAACTTCATATCATGATGCCACCCGCCAAATAACCCAAACATCCACTCACATGGATAACCAATAACCCACATAACCAAGCCCAACCCGAAGGCCAACACCAAACCCTACAACCACGAGTTTCACAAAAATACCACCTTTTCTCCAAAATGACCACGGGCCCAAACACGCCCTGCACCCAACAAAGAACCAACACCACGCACCTAACCGTGTACCACACCCACATCTAACCATGCACATCACTCTCGAGGACGACATCTAAACAAACACCCGAAGCCACGACACAACCCAACCCCCGAAGCCACATTACAAACAACCGAACCCCCAAAAAAATCTAACAGTATTTCAGTTGACTAATCCCATATATCAATCGACTGACTACCATTAGAAACCAGTTGAAAACCAAGGACCTAACCACCAAACAACAAAACAAACAGCCCAAAAGCCCAGTCAACTGGACCCCAACCCCCAACCAATTGAAAACACACTAGAAAACAAAAAAAATCCAAAACAGAAGCAACTCAGTTGACTGACCTCGCAGGTTCAGTTGACTGAACCCACAAACCCAAGATCCAATCGACTGAACCCACAAACCCAAGATCCAGTCGACTGACCCCAAGATCCAGTCAACTGACCCCACGCGAAAACAGTTCCTGAACCACTGTTTTAACCCTCCAAACCTCGAATCAACGCCTTCAAACTCCCATCCAACACCCTCAAACATGCCCACGCCCAAGCCTAACATCAAAACCTCGAAAGGAATACCTAACACCCGATTTCATCCATTGAAAACGATGAAAAATAGGATTTTAAACCAAAATCCCGTTTCAACATAAAACGGATTTTTATGCAGTTTTAACCGATAGAAACACACATGATTACACATAGCACCTCTATAAGACATGAGAGTCTAGGATCCTACCTCGGTGAGTTAAAAATACAACGCCTCAATCCACATGCAAAACTAAACTTTGTCAGAATAAAATTCTGTCCGGATGAACGCGTAGCCCACTGTGCCAATAGCAAGGAAACTTAACTTGTTAGTTTTGAAAATATTTTTTGAAAATATTTAACGCGAGATATTTATAGGCCACCAACATTTTTTTTTGAAATTCGTACCACAACGCCTAGCGGGCTCGAAAACCAATCCTACATGCATATCTAAGCCCGATCATGCATCAAAATGCATATAAATATGCTGAAGCAAAAACGCTAAACGTGCGTCGAAAAACGCCAAAAAAAAGGGTCAGGGTCTCACATTGCCTCTTGTCTTTATCTCTTTTCTCTCTATCCTGGATTAGCCACGCCTTGTACTGCAACACCTTGCAGATGTGCCTCTTTCGTGCACTTTTTATACCTCTTTCTTTCCTTGTTTTTCTTTTCTATCACTTGTTTAAATTTGTTTTGTTGCTTTCGGATGGGTTATCCATTTTGTTAAGAATAAAAGTAAAATTCTTATAAAGATTAGCCCTTGACTCAGGACTTGTATTATGCATTGTACAACTAAGACAGTTTAAGCAGTAATAAAGATAAAAATTTTCATGCAAGCAAAATCATATAAACAAAGAGGTAAAAGGCTCGAAGACCCAAGTGTATCTAAAAGTGCAGGGGCACCCTGGCCCATTACCAAATAAAATTAGGCACGCAGGCCCGAAGAGCTGAATGTATCTAAAGCAGTGGTGTGAATGAAGTCAGATATAAGGGGAGTCTCTCTCAGCTCATCTCCTCAAGATAATCTCCGTCGTCACCGTTGTCGTCACTGGTAGATGATATGACTCGAGAACGGCTTCGAGCTAATGAAGCAAATCCCCGAGTAAAGCGAGCTCAAAAAGAGGTGTAAGACCCATAACCTCGCACAATACCCTGAACTGGGGCTCGTGACTATAGAAAGGAAGAGAAGGATAAGTGCAGGAACAAGATGCAGAAGAAGGATGGGGAATTGGATAATAGTCAGAAGATACTCACTATGGCCTCAGGGGTAAAAGCAATGCCAGCCGCTCGGAGAGAAGCATCCTGTTGACGGATTAGTGCCCTCATGCCTGACATCAAGAGTAGCTGACGATCCACCCATGCCTGGTCAACCTGCAGAAAGCAAATGAGATTTGAGCAAACTAAACGAGGAAAAGTTAAAACGGAAAGGACAAGGACAAACCTTGGAAATATCAACTCTAAACTCTAGGGCCAGTGGGACTGGAACAGAAAGAACGAATGGATGACCCGCCACGATGACAGTGGCGCCCCAAGGAATCTCTACACCCGCTGCTCCTGCTCTTGCTCCAGTAGCTCCCGCTCCGATATCTTTCACTGCAATTGTTGCTGTTGTTACTCTTGTTCTCCTCCTGACTCTAGCCGGTTCTGCTGGAGGATCCCCTATAACTGCTGGATGAGGACCCATTGGTCCTATCAGGTATGCTTTCGCCCGCGCCGTGTAGTCACCTACGGGCCCCAGCAATAAAGAAGCATGAGTGCCAGCCATCTCTCGAATAATGTCCAGATTAATCATAATGTCCATCTGGCGCACGTGAATAGGAGGAGGCACTAGAATACGAAAGTGATCCAGGTCGAGAGACTGACGAACGACTCTCTCCTCGAGGTAGCACTCCAGACAAAATGGGACCTCCAGTAAAATCTACATCAAAGAGATATCACGACTGTGCATTAGATTTGCGCCAGCTTTCTCCTCCACCCACTGCTAGATGTCCCACCGAACCTGTGGAAGAGGATAAACAATGAGAAAACAATGGAAGAACAGTTCAGTGCTAGTGATAAAACAGAAAGAAACAGCAGAACAATGAGCAAGAATCGAGAACATAAGCTATACCTAATTAGGGGTCAGCTGGTTCAAGAAAAGTCAAGATCTATCAAGGCTTTTTCCTCCGGGCTTTGACCCCTTATGCTCTCTCATCCACCAAGCAGTATGAGGTATCACTAGAGGATCCTCATGAGAGTTTGCCAAGATGTGCATCCCGAGGAACTCATAGCTCTATAGCTGCAAAAAAAGGGTTAGTAGAAGAGTAGATAACAGATATGTGAACAGATAAAAGTATAGAAAGATAGAAATAGTGGTATACCTCTCAGATCCTCTAGTACCCTGCGATGCCAAGCTCCTGCGGGATCCGCGTTACGGCCTTCATAAAGCCATATAGTGTGCTGAGAGCAGCACCTCCCCAGTCACAGGTGGCGACCCTGTCTAAACGGTAGAGAGCTCCCAGATAGTGCAAGGGGACGGTACTCTTCTTGTTCACAAACAAGGAGATACCACAGATATACAGCATGAAGGCTCGAGCTACCTACTTGTAATGAAGAGTCTCTGAGCACTAGAAATGGTGGAAGTGAGAATAAAACCAGGTGTACCTAACTTGTACTCGGTTCATCTGTCGGGAAACAGTGACAAGAAAGTACGTCATGGCCTCGATAGAATGGGGAATGTTTGCGTCGAATGGTCTCCACTAACACAGATGTCGGTGATAATAGCAAAGTCGAGATGAGTCAAAGTGGCCTCGAAGGTGGAGAAGAGGAAGGTATTAGTGGTATCCCACCACATCTCGACAAGAGTGGTCAGCTGTATGTGATCATTGTGGGTGTCACCCAATAATGGTATAAACCTATTGAAATCGGCTCTGTTAACAAAAGCCCAACTCTGAGCAGGGAGAGCTCGATACCACTCCAACATGCGGTCGGAACCGCCAAAGCCTCTAATATGTTTGCCGACCTGTAAAAGGAACAAAAGATGATCAAAAGATATAGCAAAAAAATGGAAAGCAAGAAGAAAGGAGAAAGAAAGATAACCAAACCCTAGTCTGTAAGGTGTCTAGGTCTTAAGTCCACAAGGTGTCTTAGGTTTTTTCTCCCAAACCCTAGTCCGTAAGGCGTCTAGGTCTTAAGTCCACAAGGGGTCTTAGGTTTTTTCTCCCAAACCCTAGTCCATAAGGCGTCTAGGTCTTATGTCCACAAAGTGTCTTAGGTTTTTTTTCAAACCCTAGTCACAAACGAAGCGTTATCTAGGTATTTCTAAGTCCAGAAGGCATCTTAGGTCTATCAAGCCCTAGTCAGCTAAGCATCCTAAGCCCTCGTGCGCCAAGCAAACCTCTTTTCAAATCCTAGTCATATACGAACCGTTGTCTATGTATTCCTAAGTTCAGAAGGCATCTTAAGTCTATCAAGCCCTAGTGAGCTAGGCACCTTAAGCCTTAGTGCGCCAAGCAATCCTATTCCAAATCCTAGTCATATGCGAAGCGTTGTCTAGGTATTCCTAAGTCCAGAAGGCGTCTTAAGTCTATCAAGCCCTAGAAAGCTAGGCACCCCAAACCCTGATGCGCCAGGTAAATCCTGTTTCAAATCTTAGTCGTACACGAAATGTCATCTAGGTATTGCTAAGTCTATAAGGCATTTTAGGTCTATTAAGCCCTAGTGAGCTAGGAACCTAAGCCCTGGTGCGCCAGGCAAATCTTGTTTCAAATCATAGTCATATGCGAAGCGTTGTCTAGGTATTCCTAAGTTTAAAAAGCATCTTAGGTCTATCAAGCCCTAGTAAGCCAGGCACCCCAAGCCCTAGTGCGCCAGGAAAACCTCTTTTCAAATCCTAGTTATATGTGAAGTGTTGTCTAGGTATTCCTAAGTTTAGACGGTGTCTTAGGTCTATCAAGCACTAGTGAGCTAGGCACCCCATGCTCTGGTGTGCCAGGCAAACCTCTTTTTAAATCCTAGTCATATGCGAAGTATTGTCTAGATCCTAAGTTTATGAGACGATCCTTAGGTTTATCAAAGCCCTGCTCCTCAGGCACTCTAAGACCTGCCCCTCAGGCACCCTAAGCCCTACTCCCTAGGCACCCAAGCCCTAGTGTGCTAGACATCCTATGTTTCAAGCTATGCTCCCCAGGCACAGTTAGTGTCTATTAATTATTTCGAAATTAAGAGTATAGGCACTTATAATAACGATGGGGTATTAATTATTTTATATAGTCAGTATAAAAATAATTACCCCAACACGGCCATATTCAATACGTGTAAAGTATAATAGCACAATAAGTAGGAACTATACAATTCTCCATAATCAAGACATATCTATTAAAATAATGTACTACAGTCTTACCGATGTTGTGTTCAGTTTTATCTAAAATTGTAAACAAAAAGCTTATATTCTATGAAGAGCAATAATTTGGTCTTCTATATGTAAGCCGAACTCTACACACCAGATTATCTACTATATAGAATAAAACACACACATGCATATTATTAAATTAATAATGCAATGCAAACATTGCTTATACAGATTCTCATTAAAACAAAACAAATTTTATTAAAGAAAAAAATTAATATAAAAAATCATTACGCAAAAGTATGGCTTTTGGTATATATTCCTAACACAACTTGGGTTATACTTTAGTACTGGAATTGTCTGGCATGTTGTGTCCTTGATAGTTGTACCTTAAATCCCCTTTTAGCCAGGCGTTCTTTAATCAACTCTAGATTTTCGTTCTGCTTACCTTGCCCTTTGCATCCTCCGCTTCTGTGATCTTAATGGACTCTATCTTGCTGTGAGAATTTAGGATCGGTTATTCTAACCCACTGTCGTGGAGAAGATAATGGGGGTCTCACTATCCTGGCCCTCTTGTGTCTTGGCGAGTTGCGAAAGCTTGACCTTCTGGTTTCAATGGAATGAATACGCTGAAAGACTGATTGCCTTTCTTTCTTTTCTGTTGGACGTGGTTCTCTAATGCAAACTTCCCTCTCTTCTCCGACCACAACACTTTTCAATGCTTTATCTTTTTCTTTCTGACCGCATTCATTACAAACGTGTTGTTCTTGGGTAGAGCTCCTCTTCATTTTAGTTTTGATTATGTCTTGGTCCCACCACACATCTTGCTCTAGAGTTTCTTTTGAGAGGTCTTCTTTGTTAACTTCATTTTCATGCACAGATGAGCTATCAAGGTTAGCTTTCCTTTTGAGCCTCATTCTTAGAAAGCCTTCCATGTTGATCGAAACCATGTTGGTTGCTAGTTAGTTGGAGAAAGAGTCCCAATCGACCCCCATTGCATGCTTGTTTTTCTCAAGGAATTTGAATTCTGTTTTGTCTATCATGTCCTGAATATAATTCCTGAAAGTAATACAATTATTCGTAGAATGTTTTCAAGAATTATGATACTTATAGTTCTCTTTGTTCTTCTTCTCTTACGGGGGTGGAATTTTATGTCTAACCGAAAATCTGAATATCTTGTCTGCGAATAAATGGTCAAAAATTTCATTGGCCCTCATTATGTTAAACGTGTAGACCCTTGTGATCTTCAGAGATGCGAAGGAGCCTTAGGACTTAGTATGTTCAATTTTAACGAAAGCTTTACACATGTAGGGCTTGCTATTGAAAATTTCAGCTACCGCGACCTTGGAAGGGTATTGTAGCTCTGAATTTGCTACTATATAATTAGAATATCGGTAGTATTTCCCCCTTGACACTATTTTCCTATCCTGTTCCTCCTTTAAAATACGTATTCGTACCTTACGGCCCGAGTTTCCAACTCAAACAAGTCTCTAAACTCCATTCCTTCGAGCTTCTTTCGTAATTCGCAGTCCAAACCATTCTGCGCCAACCTAGCATATTCTGTCTCTAGTAATACCACTTCGCACTTGAATCTCACCTTCTTGAATCTAGAGATGTAGGTATCAATAGGTTCCCAAGGTAGATGACACATTCTTGACAGGTTTACCATTTTTATCATAGGTTTTGTTTAGTAAAATTTCTAGTGGAATAGCTCTTCCAGTTGAGGCCAAGTACAAATTGAATTTAGTTGCAGGTTGATATAACAGGTAAAAGCTATCCCATTCAGGGAGTAAAAAAAAAGCATGAGCCTCAATAAATCATTACTTCTTGCCTCACCACACTGGATAGCGAATCAAGCTACATGATCCACTGTGGAATAATGGTCTCCACCTAAAAATAAAACAGAGTTAAGAACTTGTACCCTGTAGAGAACTCGTACATCTTGTCTACGACATCAAGATATGATTTTCTATAAACCGACCTTCTGATACGCCTGAGGGAAAGCCCAAATTACTCTTTGATAATGCAATCATTTGCTCTCTATTGAAGGGCATGTTTTGCAACTAGGCAGGGTTAAAATTGTCGAAGTTAATCTGATCATGCCCCTTAGTTCTGCATTAGTGCCCGTAAAACAAAGGATTGGGATGGACTTGGTGTCTGCCAACATGTGGAAGGGGAAATTGTTGATTATTGTCGCCACCTTCCCTTACCTTGTTCGTCATCAGCACATGGGGTCCCCATTTTGTTCGTCGGCTTGCCTCCTGAACGCGGAGCCATTGGAAGACGATTGCTAAATGAAAAGATGGTTATGCCTGAAGGATTAGGCCAGGCTATTTTAATGCCTGTTGATCTACTACCACGCTGTGAACCCCTATGATAAAAGTCATCACATTTTCATTGAGCGGCGTTATCATTTGCTTCATTACCTAAGTTAGGTTCTGGATTTGGGTCGATAAGGATTGAGACAAAGACTGAGATAATTTCTTGTTAGCCTCCAACAGGTACCCTTTTATTCTTTCATCCACATTTTGCAGATCAGTGGGTAAAATTGGGATGGGCTGTGATTCGGCCTCAGAACCTTCTAGGGATGGATTTCCTACTGTCTGGCCTTTTACAACCTTTCTTGGATCTCTTCCTTCCGTTATGCTTCTGAACAGCACTTGGGATCCCGCTGGGCATGCCAAAAAGATTGTTTGTCGTTCGCGCTGAAGATCGTTCAAGATCTAATGATAAATTACAGGCGTGCCAAAAAATCTATTTGTCGTTTGTGCTAAAGATCGTTCAAGATCTAACGATAAATTACGGGTATGGTAGAATAATTACGTCAATTGTGTTAAGAAACGCACCAAACTTTGACTTCTAATCAATTTGATTTTGTGCAGCCCAAAGTAATAAAATTACTTGTTCGAATTTTACCTCAACGATGAGGACTTTTTTTCCTTCTAAAATTCAAGTATTTTGATACAATAGTGAGAATGTGTTTGCAAGAGAAAACAAATATCGAATTCAAATGGAATTTTATTGAAATTAACCGAAACATAAACTAGAGCTAAATTTGAAATCAAAATTGAGACAAGGAATTCAAATTAAGAATGAAAAGAGCATATATAAAAATACAAAATATGAAATAAAAAGAAGCTCAGAATTTGATGTAGAGTTTGATGTGTATTTTTTCTTTTACTTCTACACTCTATTTATAAATCTATCAAATAATTGTTACCCCTATTTGTCTCCTTATTCTTATCTAAGGATTACTTTATTTTTTACTTATTCTCATCGCACCAACTGTCCCACATTACAACTGCCTTCCTATTTTTTCTCCCAACTGTCCCACATTACAACTGCCTTCCTATTTTTTCTCCTTATTGAGCTCTCTTCGAGCTTTCTCTTGTCCCTCCCATTCATCTTCCGTCCCATAATTATAGTTGAGGCTCTCTCTAAAAATCCTATATATAAAAGTTCAAAATAAAATTTACATGATAAAGGCAACGGTGCAAACTATTCACTAAAAATAAAATAAACAATCTTTAAAGCGACTTTTTCATTTTATTTTTTAAAAAATATATATTAAAATTTTTAATAAACAAAGTTCAAAAAAAATATAACTTAAAACAAATCACTAAAAAAATTTTAAAAAATAACAGTCTAATTTACACTTTATCACCAAAAAAAGTACGTGCATTTATCTTCGTATCGTTTTTTGAAATTTTTTTACCTAAAAACTTTTTACAAAGCCTACTTATTTGGTTATTCACGGTAATCAATTGACTTTTTATACATTTTTTTATATTTATTTTTTTACAAAAAAAAAACTAAAAACTAAAAAATCTCTTTCCAAAAAAAAAAAACTAAACCAAACACGATAATAACACATTGTTTAATTTTTCTGAAAAGTAATCATTTTCCTTTTTCAATTAACTTTTGTGTATTTTAATCAAAACTCTTTACGTTAATTATTCTAAAAGATAAGTAAAAGTTTAAAATAAAATCATTAAAAATAAAAATAAAAAATATCTACCAAAAACATTTTTTTTAACAGTTTCCGTGCTATGGCCGAGGGAAAGAAGAGAAAAAAAGAAGAAAACAAAAAGCATTAACCTTTTCATTTCTATTGTCCAGAAAAATCATATAAAACTTAAAAACAAAAAATACTAACCAAAAAGAGTTCATGAAATTCTTTAAAAAAAAAAAAAGCAAATTGAAATTCTCAAACATCCCAAACTGAGCTTAAGCCAAAGAGCCTTTTTTTTTTTTTTGAGACTTTTATGTATTTAATAAATCTATTCCACTATATAAAAGGAGAATCACAATTGAAGTTCTGTAAAATCTTTAGTTTCCTATATTACCCTCCAAAATTAAATTTATTTCTATTAAAAAATAACTACTTCAATTTAGTTATTAAAAATTTGCAACTATTTTAATTCAATTTTAAAAATTTTAAAATATAACCTCACGTGTGCCACCCGTCTATTTTCTTCTAATGTTGGGCTAAAATACTTTCTTTTAAAAAATCAAAAACTAAAAAGTATTGACTAAACAAAAGACTAGAAAATAGCCACTTCAAGATTTTATAAAATAAAAAGTCTGTCTTTCATAAATTTTATTTCATCACAACAGATTAAAATTTTTTAAAAAACCTTTGACCAAATGTTTAAAAAAAAAAAAAAAAAAGAGACAAGAAAATCCTGGTCAAAAAGCCTCAAAACATATATCCTAAACATAAAATTAGGCCTGGTTTGGGAATCAGCTGTAAGCCAACTTAAAATCAGGCTTTTTACCTTTGGAACTCTAACTTCTAACCTTTTTGCTTTTTATATAATTTTTTCATATTTTTTAAAAATATAATGACTTTTATTATAAAAATTATATTTTTAAAATATAATCGCTAAAATCTATCCATATTAAATATAAAACCATCTAAAATTAAATTTTAAAAATTTACAGCAACTTTAAACAATTATTTGCCTTCAAGTTTAAAGCTACTTTAAACCTTTAACTTCCAGTCAACCCAAACCTCTCCCAATCGCAGTTTTGATTTTTTAAGCTTAAAATGACTTTAAGCAAAAAGCCAGATCACCAAACGAGGCCTTAGTCTAAAGCATATTTAAAAAAAAAATAAATTCACATCCTCATAACATAGATTCAAAGGCAAACCCCAAATAATCACAAATAATGATGTGAATATTATTATAATCAAAGTATGAATCCACAATAATATTTACTTTCCACTAAAACCAATTTTCAACAACTCCAAGCCAACCCAAAACAAAATTCATAAATTCCTCTTCACCTAATTCAACCAGAATTTGAAACTAAATGAACACACATGAGGGGATGTAGAATTGAGAAGGGGTAAAAAGTATCAAACTTGTATGTGAAACTTTGTATGCCCAACAGAAATTTCGAAAAAGTTCAGGAAGAAAAGGCACCAAATGTTTTTTTTTTTTTTTTATACCGAACGATTTCAACTGCACACTGGTATGAGACCCAGCACCAAGTGTTTACTGTTTAGCTCCCATGAATTGCACACTGATATGATACCCAGCACCAAGTGTTTACTGTTTAGCTCCCATGAATTGACAGCAGTCGCCCCTTATGTTTTGAAAAAATTTCATAATTATAATAATATCAAAAAGACAAGCTCGAAACTCTAACATAAACAAGATCCGAAAATTAGACGGACTACAATGAATCTATAGTAGTCTTGCATTCGCAAGAAACAAGACAACTCTTTGTGACAACTTTGGTATTGCGTCAAAACTCCCCTTCAATTA
>JAOTRH010476724.1:0-14894 GCA_034768845.1 Heliamphora exappendiculata
GGGCTGGTGGCAGAGAGTGGGTCTGGATGGTGACCGCTCGAGCGGTGGTTGTCCGCTCGAGCGATGGTATGGCAGAGAAGAATGTCAGCAGGGGACCGCTCGAGCACTCGAGCGGTGGATGCCTGGTGCGAGATTCTACAAATGCGTGGTTTTTATGCATGTTCGGGTTTAGAGATTTTGTGGGGTTGGTCCTCGGGGCTGTTGGGCGCTGTGGTGCGTTTAAAAAAAAAGAAGATATTTTCGTGATCTATAAATATCTGGAGTTAGATATTTTTAAAAAATATTTTCATAACTTACAAGCTAAGTTTTCTTTTTTCAAACCAAACGCTCTACCTTCTCTCTAACTGCTCGGGGACTCAGGGCTCGATTTTTTACGATCAGACAGCGGATTCTTAGTATTCTCGTGGTGGGTTACGCTTTCATCCGGACATAATTTTATTCCGATAAAGTTCATTTTTGCACATGGATCGAGGCGTCAAGCTTTGAGCTCAATGAGATAGGATTCTAAACTCTATTGTTGTTAAAGGGTACTGCGTGTAATTATAGGTATTTTGACCAGTTAAAAATGCATGGACAACCGCCTTATGTTTCGTTAAACTGGGCTTTGGTTTAAAAAGGGGTTTGTGTTGATTTCGATTGGATGAAATCGGGTTTTGAAATGTTCCTTTCAAGGTTCTGGGCTAGTTTCGGGTTTGGATATATTCGAGGGTATTAAAAAGGTGTTTGAAGGCTTTATTTTGTGGTTGAGATGATGGTTAGTGGGTGTTTGAGAGTTTTGAGGGCTTAAATCTCAAGAACAGCAAAATTTGGGTTTTTATCGGGTGGTAGCTCGCTCGAGCGCCCGACGTCCGCTCAAGCGGACTGGCTGTGCAGGGCCATTTTGTTTTGATGTTATCTCCCACATTAGGACTCGAAATTAGCTTGTTCTTGTACTCAAATTGAAGTCCCGGAAGTCTTCTTTCCAATGACACCTCTCTCACAATGAAATGCTTTTTATGGAAAAAGTTATGACCAAAAGAGTGAAGGTATGTCAAAATCTCTTAATCGTTTTTCACCCGTTTTTGGCCGAATGTTTGGGAAAGGTTGTTTTTCATCATTTGTGGAACTTTTTCATCAAATTACTTGTTCCTTAAGAGTTTTTTTGTGGGTGTTTCACGTAACCCGGGTGTCGGGACGTGATAGTGACGGTTGGCCAGTTACGCTACATGCAGTTGTATACTTTTTTCCCGGTTGAAGTGCTTATATACCATGTTTTGTGTTCAAACCTTGTTTACTCGGATAAAAGCATGTTTTGCGCTTTTCTTGGTTTATTACATGATAATGAACTTGTGGATGTTGTGATTTCAAAAGGTGTTCTTGAAAATGGTGAAAAATGGCAGTTTTGTGAAAATTCTCGACAAATCATGTTTTGGAGGTTTGGAGCTAACCCTTGGGGTTGAGTCTCAGTTTTGGCAACGTTTTATTGAAAACGAAAAAAAATATTTTGAAAAATATTTTATTTTGATCTCTATTTTGATGGATGGATCTTGATCTCCATGTTGATAGATGGATCTAAATACATGTATAATGTATTTTGTGAAAATGTTTTTCGTAGTTGAGCTACGTGACGATTTTGGTAAAATAATTCTCTAAATGTACCGGGATAGCGGGTATTTAGCACGAATTGCCCTCGGTATAAGTACGAAAACGTGCGCATAGTAGGTACCTTTGTTATCCTTCAGGGTAATTCCCGTAAAGAAGGTTGGTTTGGATGCTTTTGTCCCTCGGGTTGTCGCCCGTAAAGTCAGTAGTTACGTTATGGTGCTCCGTATAGAACTTGTCGTTACCTAACCAGTCCTATAATGTATAGAGATTGGGTAATGGGCAAGAGCCTATAATTTCTACCTCTATCCCCATGTGACGGAGTCGGTACATAGGATTCATTTTATCTTTTCTCCTCAACGGTGTGGCCTGAATGGAGCATACAGTTTTATTATTGATTACATTATTTTTCTCAGATGTGTGTGTTCCAAGTGAAAAATGTCTTTTCTCTTTTCTCGGTGTGATCCGAGTGAAAACTAACATTTTGATTACTGCTTTTCTCTAACTGTGAAAACGTTATTTGCATTGTTGATATGCATGGTTTTGAGAATGAAAATGTGGGGCTTTATGAATTAAAACCGTTTTGAGGCTCGCATTAGCCTGATGAAAAACTTGTGATTTTGGGTTGGAAAAACCTTTTTGGCTCATGTGGTTGAGCTTGTATGCTTATGATTTCATAACTTGCTTTACAGCTTTATAGTTTGTTTCTATTAGGCTTAGCTTACGGTGTGGAATTTTGCTGTAAAATCTTTTTGAGGTAAGCGTGGTCCTGTAGGTTGACCCTGTGGTGCCCGGAGGTGGCTTATGACAAGACTCAGTTGTCTTGTTTTTGTTAGGTAGTTTAAACCTTTCTATATATGTTTCATATTTGGAGATAACATGTTGTAAAACATATGTAACGATTATGGATGTATGCATGTTTCAATGCTTTCGAGAAAACATTGGTTTAGTTGTTGTTTTTCGTAGTTTTTTACTACATTTTTCATTGTTGGGATCAACGGTTACAAAATGAATTTTTAAATGATTTATGATTCATTTAAACTCTTGTGTTTTAATGAAGATTTTTGGAACGGCCTGACCTTTTTTTAAAATGAAAAGATTTTTCTTATCTCTAAACTTGTATTTTTTTTTAAAGGCTTAGCTCGTGAGACCGTAACTGTAGTCTTTTTGCTACTCTTTTAAATCAAATAAATTCTCGGTAGTATGTTTTTACAAAAGTTTTGGCCTTGTTTGGCTTTTGGGCTCTATATCCCTTTGTTTATGGCGGTTTTGGTGTTGTTATGGCTTTTCGTGTGACCTGGAGTTTTAAGTGTGACACTTGTTCTGGGTTTAGAAAGGCCGTTGTGCAGTTTTTCTATTTTTTAGATGGACAGTGAGGATTCAGTCGACTAAGGGAGTGATTCCAGTCGACTGAAGACCCACTGTTGTGGTTTAGTCGACTGAGGTTAGGCACTCTGTCGACTGACTTGAGGCAGTTGGCGTTTTTGGTTTTTCCAGTAGCTATTCAATCGACTGATTTGATGGATTCAGTTGATTGAATCCCTGTGCGGGGCTGAGACTATAAATATCATGCTTGAGTTGGATATTTTCAAAAATTCTTTTTCCTAGCTAAGTTTCTTTTTCTCTCTATCTTCTCTCTAGACTTTTGAGGGCCCGGAGCTTAGTTTTTCACGGCCTGTTAGTGGATCCTTGTTATCCATGTTGTGGACTCCGCTTTCATTCGGACTGAATCTTGTTTCAACAAAGTTCGATTTTACACGTGGATCGAGGCATCAAGTTTTTGACTCAACGATGTAGGATCCTAGACTAGGTTATCTTTAAAGGGTGCTATGTGCAATTTTATGCTTTTTCATCGGTTGGAAATGCTTTAAATATCATGCTTTATGTTTAAATCTTGTTTGTTTGGATTAAAAAGCATGTTTTACGCTTTTTCTTGGTTTATTACATAATATTGAACGTGTGGATAATCATGGTTTTCAAAAGGGTGATTTTAAAACCGGAGGGTTTATGAATATCTTTAAAAAAATGTGTTTTGGTGGTTTGGAGCTAACCCTCGGGGTTGAGTCTCAATTTTTAAACGGTTTGATGAAAACGGTGAAAACATGTTTTTAAGGTTGATTGATCTCCATGTTGATAGATGGATCTTTATGCATGTTTGATGTATAATTGTGAAAATATTTTCGTAGTCGATCTACGGATTAGTTTTTAAATGAATCTGTTGATGTACCAGAATAGCAGGTACTTGGTACGAGTTACCCTCGATGGAAGTCCGAAAACGTGCGTAGAGTAGGTACCTTTGTCCTTCAGGATAATTCCCGTAAAGAAAGAGTGGGTGCTTTGTTTTTCTCAGGGTTTGGGCCTGTAAATGAAGTAGTTACGTTGTGATGATTCTGTATAGAACTTGTCATTATCTAACAGGTCTTAAATGATTCAGGGATTGGTAATAGGTAGGAGTCTATAGTTGTTACCTCTGTCCCCTTATAACGGAGTCGATACATAGGATTAATTTCTCATTCCTCGGTTGTATGATCCGAGTGGAAAATAACGTTTTAGTTATTATTTTTTTTAACTGTGAAACGTTATTTGCATTGTTTAAATGCATGATTTTGTGGATGAAAAACCATTTAAGAAGCTTTTAGAAGTTTGATGGAAAGAAATGTGGGGTTTTATGAAATAAATTTTTTTTGAGGCTTGTGTGAATGAATCAAGTTTATACTATGTGATTGCATATCTTGCGTTTCTGCATCGTAGTCTATTTCTATTGGGCTCTGCTCTCGGTGTTGGATTTATTAAACCATTTTTAGGTAATGATATTGATGATCACGAGGAATAGGTCTAGTGGTGCCCGTGGTAACGGATGACGGAACACTTTATTTAGTTTTCCTTTAATATGCCTATTTCTGAAGGCGTGTTTTGTACGCCTTAAGGCGAAATATTGTATGCATGTTAGAACTGTATGTCTTTTGCTTATGAGAAATAAACTTTAGGTTCTCTTTTTCTTTTATTTTCAAATGTTGTAATTGATTGTTGAAAATCCTATTTTTATAAAAAAAATTGGTATTTGGTAGATTTTTCATGTGACCCTGGATTTTGGGGCGTGACAACTTGGTATTAGAGCTCTGGGTTTGAATACTTAAAAACTGTGAAAAAATGGTGCATCACATTGTGAGGATGATTGCGTGTGCTTGATTACATGTGTTTAAAAGTTTTTATAACATGAGCATAATAGCCTGTTGAGTATAATAGTTGGTGTATACATGAATATGGAGGTTGAATCTTATGATTGATTAGTCTTGCCTTAGAGCGTTTTGATCAACAAATTTGGAAGCCAAGTTAGAAATGCGTTGGCCAACGTGTTTTCAAGCAAAAAATCTGAATTGGTTATCCAAATTGATGCATCTGTCCTGTTGGTTCTCCTCGGTATGTGAGACGTGTTTGCATAATCTTGAGTGGCTATGTGTTTAGCATGATTATGTGTTCATGTTTTATGTCGGTGATAACATGTTGCATGAGAGCTTATTTTGCTATGTTGCCTTTGTATAGAATTATATCCACACGGGAAGGATGGGGACGGGGCCATGATAGGGGTTGTGGCCATGGTCGTGCATATGTCCAGGTTTCGAAAGAAGGGGACGTTCATGCCCTATAAGAACAAGTGGGATGTGCTGATGTTGTACAAGAAATGCTTGCTACCATGAGAGCAATGGCTGAGGCGGCGAGGGCCGAAGTGAGGGCTCCTGAGCCAAAAGCCTCTGTGGCAATGAGAGAATTTAGGCGATTGGATCCTCCAACCTTTTCTGGAGAGCCAGACCCCAAAGTTGCTACCGAGTGGTTGGAAGTAACCACGACGATCTTCGATACCTTGGAGATCGAGGAGGATGTCTTGCGTGTAAGGTTGGCAACGCTCCAACTTTGGGAGGATGCAAGGGAGTGGTGGAAGTTTGCTAAAACCACAGTAGATGGCACATAGGCCGCTTTTACTAGGGCCTTTTTGGAGAAGTATTTCCCTAGTTCTTCGAGAGATACATACCGGGAGGAGTTTCTTTCCCTTGTATAGGGGATCCTTACAGTGGTCCAATATGAGGCCAAGTTCGCGAATTTGTCGAGATTTGCATCTGAATTGGTGTCAACAGAGGAGTTGCGCACCAAAAGGTTTGAAAGGGGTCTTCGACCTTCCATCAAGGATAGAATTGTAGCGCTGGGTTTGTATGTCTACATTGAGATGGTGGGAGCTGCTATTCAAGTAGAGAACTCGATGATAGAGAGCCGCAAAGTTAGAGAGAGTAGGAGCCAGCAGGGCGGTGGAGATGCACAGTTCTAGGGGCGCAGGAAAAAGTGCCAGAGGTCGTCTGGATCGAGTTCCCATTCTCTGGGATCGTATCAACTGCAACTTTCTACACCTATACCTTCAGTGGCCTAGACAAGAAGGCCGAACCAGAAGGAGCTTATTTGTTATCGACGCGGACAGCCAGGGCATCGTTCACCTGAGTGCCTACATAATGGCCAGGTTCAGAGCTCAACGCCTTTCCAGTCACAGGAGAGAGACCCACTGGTATGTTTCGGGTGTGGTCAGTCTAGGCACATTCATAGATACTGTCCTTGAGGAGAGAGTGTTTAGAGTGTGACAGGAACTGTTCCATCTACACAGAGACGATAGACCTCTCAGCAACCTAGGGCTCAGGCGTCTAAGTTTGCAGAAGGAGGTGCCTCAGCACAATCAGCGAGGCAGTTGACGGCCCAAGGTTACAGTAGGTAGTCCAGAGTACCACGGGGCAGAGTATATGTTCTTGCTGATCCTAGTGCTTCCAAAGCCCCGATTGTGCCCAATGCTACAACTACACCATCCATGATCATAGGTACTCTCATAGTTTATAGATCATGGGCCAGTGTTCTCATCGACATGGGAGCATCGCATTCCTTTCTTTCCTCTGCTTTTGCATCTGCATTGGGGTTAGAGATAGACTCGTTGGGTAGTGCGTTGAGTGTAGAGACTCCAGTCAGTGGGAATGTGGTATTGAGTCACATTTGTAGATTCTGCGAGTTAGGGGTAGTCGGTCGCTGTACAGAGTTTGACTTTATCATTCTAGACATGACCACGTTTGATGTCATCCTAGGGATGGACTGGCTGACTACTTACCATACCTTTATTGATTGCGATCGACAGAAGGTATCGATCTGCACGCTTTAGGGTGATTGCTTTTGTTTTGTGGGTGATCGGGATGAGGGTTTGGTATCTATGCCCAGTGTTGCTCGGAATCGAGTGGATTTGGGTTCGAGGGGAGCTTCCCCCAGTGGTTTTTGATTACCTAGATGTCTTTCCCGACAATCTGTTTGAATTGCTGTTGAGCAGCGATGTGGAGTTTTCTATTGATTTAGTTCCTAGGGCTGCTCCCATTTCTATGCCATCCTACCGCTTTGCACCAGTTGAGCTATGAGAACTGAAGGTACAACTTCAGGAGTTATCGATAAGGGGTTTGTACGATCGAGTACTTCACCGTGGGGAGCCCCTGCTCTTTTTGCTAAAAAGAAGAATGGGTCCTTACGATTGCGTATCGATTACCGGAAGCTGAATCAAGTAACGGTGAAGAATAAGTATCCTATGCCGAGGATTGATGACTTATTTGATTAGTTGAAGGGGTCAAGCTTCTTCTCAAAGATTGACTTGAGATCAGGGTACTATCAGCTGAGGATTAGGGACGAGGACATAGCGAAAACCGTCCTTCGAACTCGTTATGGTCACTATGAGTTTCTGATTATGCCGTTCGGTTTGACAAACGCTCCTGCAATGTTTATGGGTTTGATGGACCGTATCTTCCACCCATATTTAGATAGCTTTATGGTTGTGTATGGAGATGATATCCTTATCTATTCACCCACGAGGGAGATGCACAAAGAGCCATATTATCCTACAACTTCTGAGAGAGCATTGTTTGTATGAGAAGTTCGAGAAGTGCGAGTTTTGGATGTCAGATGTGAGATTTCTTGGACACTTGGTGTCGAAAGATAGGGTATCCGTGGATTCTTCAAAGACTGATGCAGTGATAGACTGGGAGCTACCAGAGAATGTCTTTGAGATGCGTAGTTTTTTAGGTTTAACAAGCTACTATCAGCGATTTGTGAAAGATTTTTTTAGACTTGTAGCACCGATGACGCGTCTTACGTGGAAAGGAGTCATGTTTGGGTGGAGCGAGTCCTGTTAGTCAAATTTTCAGGAGTTGGAGAGGAGATTGACTAGTGCACCAGTGTTGATTATTCCTAAGCGAGGTTTAGGTTACACAGTGTACTGTGACGCGTCATATGATGGTCTGGGTTGCGTTCTGATGCAGAGAGGTAAGGTTGTGGCTTACGGATCTCGACAGTTGAAGACACATGAGAAGAACAGTCTAACACATGATCTAGAGTTTGCAGCCGTGGTCTTTGCCTTGAGGACATGGCGTCACTATCTTTATGCTAAGCACTTTGAGATTTTCTCCGATCACAAGAGTTTAAAGTACTTATTTTCGTAGAAAGACTTGACCCTACGCCAACGTGATGGATGTAGTTGTTAGAAGACTACGACTTCGATTTGCAATACCACCGAGAAAGACCAATGTTGTGGCTGACGCACTTAGTAGGAGATCTCATGGTTCGTTAGCTTCTGTGGCTATACGAGAATGGGATATGCTTGGAGAGGTTGCTGAGTTTGATCTGTGTCTCGGGGAGACAAGGAGAGGTGTGACCTTATTTTTAGTAGCTTCACGACCTACATTGATTGCACGTGTGTTAGAGGCTTAGTAGGCAAATCAGGAGGCTTAGATGATACGAGATCGTATTGCTAGTGGGAAGGACACTACGAGGTGGGTCAAGAGCTTATATTACAGTTTGAGATTGACAGGGAGATTGTTTATGCCAGAGTCGTGCCGTGCTGAGGTGCTACATAATTTTTATCATTCACGTCTTGCAGTGCATCCAGGAGGCACGAAGATGTATCACGATCTGCGCCGTCAATTCTGGTGGACAGAGATGAAGAGGGATGTGATCCGGTTCGTTTCTCGGTGCCTTACCTATCAGCAGGTAAAGGCGAAACACCAGAGATCGATAGGACTGTTGCAGCCATTGCCGATACCTGAGTGGAAGTGGGAGAACGTCACGATAGATTTTGTATCAATACTTCCCCGATCGCCGAAGGGACACGATGCTATTTGGGTTATGGTCGATAGATTGACGAAGTCTGCACACTTTCTCCCCATTCGTGTGAAGGATTCGGTAGACAGACTGGGTAGGTTGTATGTCCGTGAGAGAGCCCGGCTACACAGAGTACCTGTAACTATTGTTTCTAATCTAGATCCGTGCTTTACATCACGTTTTTTGTAGAGTCTTCAGGTGGTTTTAGGGATGATGTTAACGTTCAGTACAATCTTTCACCCACAGATTAACGGTCAGTCTGACGGGACCATACAAATTTTAGAGGATATGTTGAGAGCTTGTGTACTAGATTTTTGGGGTTCTTAGGAAGATCATCTACCATTTGCAGAGTTTGAATACAACAACAGTTACCAATCTAGTATTGGGATGGCACCGTATGAGGCTTTGTATGGTAGGTCGTGTAGGTCACCTGTGTGTTGGACAAATGTGGGAGAGACCACAGTTTAAGTCCTGACTTGGTACGAGAGACGACAGAAAAGATTTTTGTGATTTGTCAATGTCTAATGACAGCTCAGAGTCGCCAAAAGAGCTACGCGGATCAGAGGAGGAGATAGTTGGAATTTACAGTAGGGGATCATGTGTTCCTAAAAATCTCGCCACGTAGAGGTTTAATGAGGTTTAGCCGT
Organism: Heliamphora exappendiculata; assembly: GCA_034768845.1. Taxonomy (NCBI): domain Eukaryota; kingdom Viridiplantae; phylum Streptophyta; class Magnoliopsida; order Ericales; family Sarraceniaceae; genus Heliamphora; species Heliamphora exappendiculata. The sequence continues at coordinate 9,393 of JAOTRH010476724.1, forward strand.
AGCATGAAGCTATCACCGTGTTTCATTGGACCATTTGAGATCCTTGACAAGATTGGGGAGGTTGCATACCGTCTGGCCTTACCACCTCAGTTGGCATCTGTGCATAACGTGTTTCATGTTTTCATGCTTAGGAAATATGAGCCTGACCCTTCACAAGTTCTGGATTGCACTGAGTTGTAGGCTGATGAGGATGTCACATATGAGGAGCGATTGGTGAAGATCTTAGACATGAAAGTGCAAGTTTTTAGGGAGAGGACCATTGCATATGTCAAAGTCCTATGGCTTCATCACAGTGTTGAGGAAGCGACGTGGAAGCTTGAGTCTGGGGTCCGGGTGAGATATTCGGAGTTGTTTGCTTCTTGTCCTTTCTTTACCTTGTCGTGAATTTCAAAGGCAAATTTGCTTAAGGGGGAGAGTTGTGAGACCCGATTTCGTTTTATTTTGCGATATATATACATGTTTGATGTGTTTCTCTCGATACATGTATACCCCCGATGTGTGATTTATGCTTCATTGTCGAAGAACTGCATGTTATATGTGTTTTACACGTGGTTAACACTTGTTCAGGGTTTAGAAAGGCCGTTGTGCAATTTTTCTATTTGTTAGCTGGACAATGAGGATTTAGTCGACTGAGGGAGTGATTCCAATCGACTGAATACCCACTGTTGTGGTTCAGTCGACTAAGGTTGGGCACTGTGAGACCCAAAACCGTTGCATTTTATGTTATTTATATATTTGATATGTTTCTTTCAGCATATGAATAGGCTCGATGCGTAAGTTATGCTTTAAAGTCGTAGAACAGCGTATATAAATATGTTATGCGCTTTCTAGGGTTTGGTAGAGGCATGTTTGGCTTGTGTTTGGACCAAAAATCTTATTTTACGTCGAAAAACACACTGCCCAGCTGTTCGGTCGACAAGAGGGCTTAGCCCAGTCGACTGGACCGAAAATTTTGAGTTCGATCGACTGGACATGGGGGTTCGATCGACTGGACAGTGCCTTTTTGCCGTTTCTATAAATATCTCAGTAGCTGAGATATTTGTTTAAAACCTCTCTTAGAAGCTAAGTTACCCATTTTCTCTGCCTTCTCTCTAGCTTTTGATGGCCTGAGGTTTAGTTTTTCATTGGTTTCTTTGTGGATCTTTGCTATCGGGGACGTGGGCTTTGCATCCATCAGGATAGATTCTCGTTCCGACGAGGTTCAATTTTCGAGACTTTGAGTTTTGACTCGCCGAGATAGGATTCTAGACCCTACTGCTATAAAAGGGTGATATATGTGATGATATGTGTTTTGACCAGGTAGAAAATACATCAAATGTGATTTTCTTGTGTAAATATTAGTTTTTGGTAAAAGTAAATTTTTACGCCTTTTCTTGGTTGTATACATATTTCGGATGCTGTTATCCGTAGTTTTCAAAAGGAGGTTTGAAAACGAGGTGTTTGTGAAAATAGTGGAGAAACATTTTTGAAGGTTTGGAGCTAACTCGCGGGGTTGAGTCTCATCCTTTAAACATTTTGTTGAAAATGGTTTTAGATCCCCATGTCGATGGATTGGATATCTTTTATACATGTGTTGTATAAATTTTTTTCGGGTTTTCGTAGTTGAGCTACGGTGGGTTTTTAAATGTTCTCCATAGATGTACTATGACAGTGTGTGGTTTTGAGTTGGGCTTCTATTGTTCCTTGGTGGAAGTCCAAAAACGTGCACATAGTGGGTTCGCTACGGTCCCTCGAGTTAATTCCCGTAAACGTGGTTTGGTTATACTTCGTTCATCAGTCGTGGAAATTTGTAAAGAAGTCTGGTGCCCCGTGAGTGGCTTTATTGTTGTAGCTCCGTATAAACCTTGTCATTACCTAGCATGTCTTAAGTGATTTAGGACTAGAGTAATGGGTAGGAGTCTATAGTTGTTACCTTTTCTGTGTGGCAGAGTCGGTACATAGGATTACATTTTATCTTTCTCTTCGGCTGAGTGGCCTGAGTGGAGCTTACTGTATATTTACAGTTTTTTCTTAACTGTGGCATGATATCTGTTAGGATGATATGCATAGTTTGAAAGATGAAAAATGTAAAATTTTATGAGATAAAATCTTTTTGAGACTCGTGTTAGTCTGATGGAAAAATTGTGATTTTGGAAGGAAAACCTATCTGGCTCCTGTGGTTCAGCTTGTATGCTTATGATTACATAACTTGCTTTACAGCTTTACTGTCTATTTTCTATTGGCTTTCGGTTCACGGTGTGGGATTTTGCTATAAAATCTTTTCAGGTGAGAGCGAGGAGTTGACCTAGATTCCTGTGGTGGCGGAAAACTAGTTGTAGTTTTCCTGTTTTGACATGTACTTATACATGTGATGCATGTTTCGGAAGGCGAGTTTTGTACGACTTAAGGCGATATACTTATTCATGTATGAGATTGCATGTTTACAGTTTATGAGAGTTGAACTGTAGATATTTTTATCCAAATGTTAAATATTTTTGAGTTGATGGCTTTCCAACTGCAAATTTTGTTTTCTCAAACGGTGTTTGAGTGGGCTTTCGCGTGACCCTAGTGTTTGGGGCGTGACAAGCACTCAGTCGACTGACTTGTGGCGGTTGGCATTTTTTGTTTTTTTAGTAGCCATTCAGTCGACTAAATCCCTGTGCAGGGTTGAGACTATAAATATCATGCTTATGTTAGATATTTTCAAAAACCTTTCTTTCTAGCTAAATTTTTTTTTCTCTCTACCTTCTCTATAGACTTTTGAGGGCCCAGGGCTTAGTTTTTCATAGCCTGTTAGTGGATCTTTGTTACCCACGCTGTGGGCTCAGCTTTCATCCGAACAGAATTTCGTTTTGACGAAGTTCGATTTGCACGTGGATCAAGGCGTCAAGTTTTTGACTTAACGAGGTAGGATCCTAGATTAGGTTGTCTTTAAAGGGTGCTATGTGCAATTATATGCTTTTTCACCGATTAAAAATGCTTTAAATATCATGTTTTATGTTTAAACCTTGTTTGTTTGGATGAAAAAGCATGTTTTATGTTGTTTCTTGGTTTATTACATGATATTGAACGAGTGGATAATCGTGATTTTCAAAGGGGTGATTATAAAATCGGAGGGTTTATGAAAATCTTTAAAAAAAATGTGTTTTGGTGGTTTGGAGCTAACCCTCGGGGTTGAGTCTCAACTTGTAAGCATTTTAATGAAAACGGTGAAAACATGTTTTTAAGGTTGTTTGATCTATATGTTGATGGATGGATCTTTATACATGTTTAATGTATAATTGTGGAAATATTTTCGTAGTTGAGCTATGGGTTGTCTTTAAATGAATTTGTAGATATACCGGGATAGCGGGTATTTGGTACGAGTTTTCCTTGGTGAAAGTCCGAAAACGTGCCCAGAGTAGGTACCTTTGTCCTTTGGGATAATTCCCGTAAAGAAGGGGTGGGTGCCTTGTTTTCCTCGAATTTTGGGCCCGTAAATGAAGTAGTTATGCTGTGGTGAGTCCGTATATAACTTGTCATTATCTAGCAGGTCTTAAATAATTCAAGAATAGATAATAGACATGAGTTTATAGCTGTTACCCATGTCTCTTTATGACGGAGTCGGTATATAGGATTCATTTCTCATTCCTCGGTTGTATGATTCGAGTGAAAAATAACGTTTTGAATACTATTTTTCTTGAACTGTGAAACATTATTTGCATTGTTTAAATACTTGCTTTTGTGGATGGAAACCCATTCAGGAGTCTTTTGGAAGTCTGATGGAAAGAAAGGTGGGGTTTTATGAAATAAAACCTTTTTGAGACTCGGGTGAATGAATCAAGTTTATACTTTGTGATTACATATCCTGCTTTTCTGCATCATAGTCTATTGCTATTAGGCTTCGGCTCATGGTATGGGATTTGTTAAACTTTTTTCAAGCACTGATGTTGATAATCACGAGGAGTAGAGTTAGTAGTGCCCGTGGTAACGGATGATGGAAGATTTTATTTAGTTTTTCTTTAGTATGCTTGTTCTTGAATGCGCGTTTTGTATGCCTTAAGGCAATATATTGTATGCATGTTGGAACTGTATGTCTTCTGCTTATGACAGATAAACCTTAGGTTATCTTTTTCTTTTAATTTCAAATGCTGTATTTGATTGTTGAAAATCCTATTTTTATAAAAAAAAATTAGTGTTTTGTGGACATTTCACATAACCCTGGGTTTTTGGGTGTGACAACATTACTAGTTGGTAAATTATTTTCTAATATTGGATTTTCATTTTCCTCACGTTTAATTGATGTTAATATGAGAGTTCTTTGCGTATCTGTTAAATAATTATCCCATCTACCTTTAAGTTGCCCCGAAAATTCTCCTACTTTGCATCATTATTTTGCGAATTTTGAGCTAGAGCAGCATTAACAACCATTATCATATATTGACCTATTTAGATTATTTGATAATCAGTTTTTCTATCTAAATTATATTCTACTAAATTAGAACCACTTAAAATTAGAGGTATATTCATGAGTTTTTCTTCATATTGTAAATCAATGGGGGATAGGTATAGGATATTAATTTCTTGTAAGAGGTTTTGGCGTAATATACGTTTCATTTAATTGAGTTGATTGAGGTTGAAATTGTTCATATAATTGTATTAACTCTTCTCCACTATCTTGTAACATAAGAATTGATTTAGATCTTTCTTCGTTTTTATCTTTTTGCATAGATTGTGATGTTGATGCTGTATTATGAGTACACGATTGTTGTTTATATAATTGTAGTAAAAATTCTTGTGATAGTTCATTTAAAGAATATTGTGGTTTTACTAAAAGATGTATTAAAGGGGGATTCCTAATGGGAGTATTGGATCCTATTGTTGATGTTGCTGTCATTATATCCAAATGTTTTACAATATTGTGTATATTAGTAATTTTATTGTAAGTGATTATGTAAATTATCTATATATTATAAAGTAGAAGTTTTTAATCTTGTATCTTGTTCTCCTATAATTTGAAGATGGGCATTAGTATAATTCATTTGGCCAGCAAGATATTGGTCTTCTTTTGCAAAAGGACGCGCTTTTATTCTTGAAATATTTATTGATTATGAAGAATTGCTTCTGGTACTTGAATGTTATTTTTTGGACAATAAAAATTATAATTAAGCATCCACATCCAAGAAAAATGTGGCAAAATTGGGCATTATGCTAATAAATGTTGAACAAAACAAAAAATCAATAAATTAAATTACCCTAAAGAAATGAAACAACAAATTCAAAATCTCTTACTTAAGAAACAATCCCAAAGCGATGACGAAATTGATATTACATCTCAATCAGAAAGTGAGCATTCTGATTGTCAATTAGAAGAATTAAACCAAGATATAATTACTATTTTAAGCAAATCTGATGGAAAAAAACAATGATTGTTGTAATAATTGTCAAATACAAAAAGATTATTATCAAGCAATTTTACAATTAAATGAATTAAGTATTAATGCTCTATCACAAGAAGAACAAAATATGCTAGATATTATTAAT